>CAJGYO010000572.1:0-191847 GCA_904845875.1 Miscanthus lutarioriparius
CTTCGTGGCCTTCCCAGTCCTTCCACCATCGCTGCCTCTTCCTTCTCCTCGGCCTCGACGTAACATCGCCATCAAGATAGTGGCCTCATCATCATCATCAGCTTGCGCCAGATGAGCCTCAGCCTTCTTCTCCTGCTTACGATTTAGGCACTCCCGTGCCTATTGGCCCATCTTCCCACAACGCCGACAAGCATTGGGGTCGACCTGCTTCTTCTTCTCCGAAGAAGCCTTGACGCGGCGCTTGCCATCGCCACCACGGCTGGAGGAGGCTGCCTTCCCAGAGTTCCTCCGAGCAGCACACGCCTCTTTTGTCGCCAGAGTTTACCATTGCCCTTCGTTGTCGCCGCCGCCTGTGACGCCGCCCACCGCCGCAGACGGTCTCGTCACATCCTCAATGGTGAGGGTGGATAAGTCCAAAGATCGTCTCTATGGAGAGAGCGATCTCGATGTACTTCTTGCCGCACGGAGTAGAGGTACTTGAGACCGCCTTCTCTTCGCCAATGGTGACGCTGTGGCTCTTTTAGCTTGTCGATGAGCGCCTCGCAGCGGAGGGAGAAGTCCTCCACCGCTTTCACCATCCTTAAACTTGAGGTTGGCATACTCGCGCTTGTAAGCTGGGTTGTCGCTTCTTTGTGCGGTCGGAACCGACGCCAAGATCGCCGCAATAGTCTCCCACGACTCCTTAGCCGAGCTCTTCGCCTCTAACGGCTCCCCTCAGACTCTCGCACACAAAGAAGCGAGGATAGCTCCAACGCCGACATGTCATCTTTCTCATTGTCGGTGCCCTTTTCAACAGCATTCCAGAGCCGTCGGGCTCTGAGCTTGACCTTCATGGTCACCGACCACTCTCCATAGTTGGTGCGAAGTCAAGCGTCCGGTCAAGCTGGTGTCTGCTTGACCTCCGCAGATGCGGCGAACAACGACCTTCGGTCGTCGGTTGGGCAGCCACAAGAAGGAAGCATCATTGTCGCCCATTTCCGAACCGCCCATCATCGCCAGCGGTTAGTCTGGCGACGGCGTTCGTACGGCTCTGATACCACTTGTTGGCCCACAGGATCACCGGCTCAGGTGAGTCTACCACTCTCCAGTCTTGCCGACCACGGCCGAGCAAGACCGAGGATGTCCAACCCCACACACTATGGCTAGAGGTAGAAGAAGAGGAAGATCAGAGTACACACAGTACAGACACCAGCGTTGGCCACAGCCCTGTATAGGAGAAGGCAAAACTAAACTCTCTTTACTGAGTTGCCATGACAGTCTATTTATACAACTGTATCCATCTAGTCCTAGTACAGCGCACATGCTGTAACAGTAACTAGATAACACAACAGGACTGACTTCTGCGCCTGTCCCTGCATGTGGCTACAGTCCGGCAGGTGAGCCGTTCGGCGCCTACCTCTGCAGCGGCTACATTACCACAGCAGGGGGTCTTTTCAGCGCCGCCTTCTCTTGCTGTGTGTTCACACAAGAAAACAGTAGATTATCTAACGATATAATCCCTCTCTGTCAAACATACCCTTACGCGTGGCACACACGCGCATGTTTTATTAACTGATTGTTTTGTTGTGTCTATAGTAGGTCGTAACCAAAGCTATTTCTCTCCTTTGACATAATGACACATAGTTTTCCTATGTGTTCGCGGAAAGAAACCTTCTTACAGAAAAGTACATATAATCACTGGATGTCGACTGTCGAGTGACAATGATAGGGATGCTGCTTGTGCTTTGGTGCTAGCTAGATCGATTTTGGTTAAAACTTTTGTAGGGAAAAGTGCATATTCAGCTATTGTACTGTAATGTCAGTGACTTCAGCCAGAGAATCAGAGACAAATAATCACTTGTATTAATTGTGCCTAATCAAGCACTCCAACGGGCCAGCTGGATTATAGGTCATTCGGACAGCAAGGAATGCACATGATTCTGATTGGAAGGGTTCTTAACTTTTCCTTTTAAAACCTGCAAAACATGTGATTTTTCACACACATTCTAATTTTGTTCTCTCCCAATTTCTTCACTCTTCCAGAACTGGTATTGCCTTTCCAAGACACTGGCAGAGCGGGAGGCATTTGATTGGATCGATGTGGTGTCAGTCTGCCCATCACTGGTGATTGGGCCCTTGCTGCAACCCACACTGAATGCGAGCAGTTCGGTCGTGGTTGATTTCCTCAAAGGTTTACTACTTTTTTCTTTCCTTTGATGAATTCTTGCACAATTTGTAGCACATCCTGTTGGATTTGAGACCTGAAATGTGGTTTGTGTTATGTCTTTACAGGAGATCGCTTGGTGAAAATGAAACTGAGACACTTTGTGGATGTTCGCGATGTCGCTGATGCTCTTCTCCTAGTGTACGAGAGTCCGGAGGCATCTGGGAGGTATATCTGCAATTCGCACGCAAGGCTGGTATCTGATGTCATAAAGCTACTCAAGAGCTGGTACCCGACTTATCAATATGCCACCAAGTAAGCCTGTTCTTGATTATCAGCAATCGTGTTGCTTCTTCCGAACTCCGATCATACATATAAGTTAATCTAAGTTTGTCTAAACTCAGTTTCGTTTAGTTCTGATTATTAGTATCCAAGTGTGCGAAAAACTAGTTAATGTTGCACATGACGTCAAGGTAATTGTGGTACTTTTGATTATAAGTATCCAAGTGTACTTAGAATGTCGTACTAGTGTTCTTTGTTGCTTGGAAAGGCAGGACATAACCCATTATGCTATATGCTGTGCTGTGCTTTGTGAAATTAGTAATCCTAAGAGCTGTCAAGGGCGTCAAACCCTCGCATAGCTGGCCCTCGGCTACGCAACTCGTAGCCTCGGTCCGTCGTCTTCTCCGGCGAGGTTGCCCCTGCTGCAGGCTTAGTTGAGAGAAGGAGATAGGAGATTAGATGGTAATATTTTTCTTAATCCCAATTGTTTGCGGAAGTACAGATAAATAGGCCAGCCTGCCTAACCAACTTGGCAACAAACTATTCCTGGAAATAACCTCTCCTAGACTTAAGGGAATAAAAAGGAAACTAATCTCTCTTTCCTCTCAGCCACTCGCGCTGGCCTCCTCCCGCGCGGCTGCTACGCTGATCGCATGCTCTGTGGCGCGCCGCACGTCACGCGCCCGTCGACGCCTAGTATACGTGCGTCCCCACATGACATCTCTCCCCCCTCGAGAGCCAGCTCGTCCTCGAGCTGGAATGCCGGATAGCGCTCCTAGAAGGTGTCGAGGTCCTCCCACATCGCTGAAGCCGCTGTTTCGCCCTTCCAGTGGACAAGTACCAGATGAACACCGCGGGCGAGGCGCGAGCGCACGATGTGCTCTGGCTCGGGCTCGACGGCGCCATGGTGGATGGCCGGCAAGGCAGGTGGAGCAGCCAGAACCGGCCCAACGAACTTCTTGAGGAGTCCCACATGAAACACATCATGCAGCTTGGCACGTGGAGGCAGCTCGAGGCGAACGGCGACGGGGTTGATGAGCTCGACTATGCGGTACGACCCGTAGTATCAGGGCTTCAGCTTGCCCTTGGTGACTTGGGGCAAGGAGGCCGGAGTGCGATGCCGAAGGCGCAGGAGCACCCAATCACCCACTGTATAGGAAACAGGGCGGTGCAACTTGTCGTAGTGCTTCTTGTGGATGGCCTACGCCTGCTCCAGGCGATAGCGGACGTCCGCCAGGAACTCCTCCCGGTCCGCCATGCTCCGCGCGACGGCAGCCACGCGAGTCTCACCCGGTTCATAAGACCGGATGGTGGGGGGATCGCGGCCGTAGACCACCCTGAAGGGTGTGTCCCGCAATGATGACTGGTAGGCGGTGTTGTAGACGTACTCCGCCCATGGGAGCCAGCACACCCAATGTCGTGGCCGATCGCCGGTGAAGCAACGTAGGTACATGACGATGACGCGGTTCGCCGCCTCGGTCTGGCCATCATACTGGGGGTGGAAGGCTGTCGTCATATGCAGATTGGTGCCCATGAGCCGCATGAGCTCTCGCCAAAACGTGGAGGTGAACACGGGGTCCCGGTCCGACACCATGGACTGGGGAACACCATGAAGACGAACGATGTCCGCGAAAAAAGCCTGTGCCACGGACTCTGCAGTATATGGGTGAGCCAACGGAATGAAATGGCAATACTTGCTGAAGACGAACGATGTCCGCTCCTCTTGTTCCACCTGGGAGAGGCGCTTGACCGGGCGTCCATCGATGGTGACCGTCGGTGGGGCAGCCTTGGGCGCTGCTGGAGCCAGCAGGGCGTGACATGGTGGAGGGGCCGGCAGAAGTCCCCGGGCTGCGGTCTTGGGCTGGGCGACGGTATACTGCTCCATCAATTCCATCTGCCGGGCCAAGCTCATGGCCGTCGCAAGAGACTGCGGGTTTTGAATCTACACGGCGAGGCTCAGCGGGGGCAGGAGACCTCTCATGAAGAGCTGGACGCGTTGCGCCTCGTCGAGTCGCCCTGCGCGCGGCAGAAGGCTTTGGAAGCGGTCCTGGTATTCCACCACCGAGCCCGTGCGCCGGCAATCCGCCAACTCGAACAGCGGGGCGGAGCGAAGCGGCGGCCCATAACGCAGGTTCAACAGCTTGGTGAAACGCCGCCATGACGGCGTGCCCTCATCTTGTTGTACCTGCATGTACCACATCTGGGCGCCCTCTTTGAGGTTGTACAATGCCATCCAGACCCTCTCCTCTTCCATGATGCGCTGCTGGTGGAAGTAGGATTCGCAGCGGTTAAGGAAGATGAGGGGATCGGTTTTGCCATCGTACCGGGGAAAATCCATCTTCTGGAATTTTGGCGGTCGGTCATTATGGTACTCGCTAGACATCGGCGCCTTGCTGCCCGAGGAGGACGAGCGGTAGGCGGCGAGGGAGGCGATGGCCTTGGCGTTGGCTTCGACAGTGGCCTACAGCGACTTGACGACTTCGGCGAGCGACTCCACCATGGCCTTGAGGTCACTTTGGTCACCCATGGCTGCCGAACACGATGCTGTAGAAGACGATGTCGGGGCTGGTGGCGCGGCGGCTGGTGGTGGTGGGGTGGCGGCGGCTGGTGGTGAGGTGGATCAGGAAGGCGAGGATCGCCAGGATCATGATACCAGGTTGTCAAGGGCGTCAAACCCTCGGATAGCTGGCCCTCGGCTACGCAACTCGTAGCCTCGGTCCGTCGTCTTCTCCGGCGAGGTTGCCCCTGCTGCAGGCTTAGTTGAGAGAAGGAGATAGGAGATTAGATGGTAATATTTTTCTTAATCTCAATTGTTTGCGGAAGTACAGATAAATAGGCCAGCCTGCCTAACCAACTTGGCAACAAACTATTCCTGGAAATAACCTCTCCTATACTTAAGGGAATAAAAAGGAAACTAATCTCTCTTTCCTCTCAGCCACTGCGCTGGCCTCCTCCCGCACGGCTGCTGCGCTGATCGCGTGCTCTGTGGCGCGCCGCACGTCACGCGCCCGTCGGCGCCTAGTATACGTGCATCCCCACATGACAAGAGCATGGGATCTTATATCAAACTGCTAAATTGGAAAAAGGAGCATGTAAGAATGTTGGCCCTGTTCGCTTTGCTAAAAAGCTATGGCTGAAAGTATTGTTCACTGATTTGTTGTGAGAGAAAAATATTGCTCGTTCGCTGAAATAATACAGCTCTTAAGACAAGCGAACTGGCCCATTATCATGTGACCTCTCATGGAGAAGAGTTCTGACACAAGTAAAAGAATGATTTTTACTAACGGTCAAAATTGATCTTCAGGGCCGGTTTAGTAGAATGTCATAAGTGCTTCTCATGTAAGCACACCCTGCCCAACCCAAGTTGCTGTGGTTCCGTGTGCGGCACGCACACTCTGCAAAACCCCAAACAGCAATTAGAATGTCATAATAGTAACAGTGATCCTTAGTACTTATCTTATGTTGTTTCTCATGCGGTTCCGTTGAAGTTTTGATTTCTCTTGGGGCATGGCGGGTGAATTTTAAATGGCATGGTCAATGCAATCTGACCTACTGCATATACATATTTTGTTCCCCAACCAATGGTAGGTTCGTCCAAGTGAGCCACGAGCCTCCATTCAGTTCCAAGAAGTTGCAGGCGCTTGGCTAGAAATTCAGGCCGTTTGAGGAGACCCTCAGGGACAGCGTTGAATCCTTCAAGGCAGCAGGTGTCTTGGATTGAGGAAACACTACTTCATTCCCTGTCGCATTTGAAAATCAAAGTTGTTGCCTCATACAGTAGATCATTGTCTTTGATCGATAATTGGGATGAGTAATGTAAGCATCAAAAGGGATCAAAGTTTTTTCATGTAATAAGCGGCATTTTGGCAATAGCAATAATAAGTATATCAAATTTTTATGAATGTATGTTATTGTTGGAGTCTTTAATTTGAATATCATGAATCAAGGAAGTCATGTACTACTATAGAATCCTCATCACCGCTGACTTTGTGCTTTGACGATGATGATCACCTTCATCATCGCCAGCTCAGAACCAACGGTAAAAATTGATTAAAATATTGAAAAAAAGTACCCACACCCTGCTGGCGGGCACCGCCGATGCAATGCTCTGCTGCCGGCCGTTAGATTGATCTCCAATCCCAAACTAGGCCCAACGGCCCAGTTGGGCCTTGGATCCACGCCCTGATCAGGGGCATCCAACCCACTATGGCTGGAGGGCCCCTGTCACACTGCGCTATATATAGAGATGGGGCCGGCGGCTCTTTGTACGAGGTTCGCCTGAGCCGAGCTCTCCACCGAAACCTAAACCCTAATTCCGATCAGAGAGGAGCGCAGCCAGTGATGGGAAGCCACCAGCCGCGCCGCCCCGCTCCACCGACGTCGATGACTTCCTCTTCCCCGAACGTCGCTGCCCGTGCATAGACTTCACCGACACAACGACCATGGCCGACGCCTCTAGATCGAAGGCCTACGATGGTCGGTAACCTAGCACTACTCCTTCCTCTAATCTCTATCTAGTTCATGTGCTAGGACATGTTATCCATTTACAAGATGTACCCGGCTAGATCTATGACTAGATGATCTTTTATCACTAACAATGGTACCAGAGCTGGGTTGCCAGTGTGTAGATCTGGTATGGGGTAGAGAATTAAAAAGAAATCGAAGAGTAACAGAGGGTTCAATCCGATTCGGATTGAAACCCTAACCCTAATCGGGTGAAGCACAGAGAAGAGAAAGGGTGTCGGTTTTTAGAAAGGATCTCAAAGCCAAAACCTAACCCGCGAATCAGTCATGGGGAAGAACAACAGTGAACAAAACCCTAACCCTAACCAAATCCTAATCCCCAAATCGGACAAATCCGAGAAGAAAAGAAAGGAAAATCAAATCAGAGAAGAAGAAGGGGAAAAGGGGAAGAGCCCTACCTTTCCGTGCACCGCGCTGCCGCCTCGCCAGAGCGCGGGAAGATAGCCGAGCCGTGCGAGCTCTGGCCAAAGGCGCCGCCGCTTGTCTGCTCGACGACGGCGCGCTCACCCGCGTGGGGAGCGCGCGCGCTAGCGAAGGGGTCGGCAACGGCGCCATGTTCTCTCCTTTTCGCTCGGTCGCCACGCGCTGCTGCTACGCTGAGGAAGAAGGAGAACGGCGAAGAGAGAGAAAGAAAGCATGCGAAATGAATTAGGGTTTGGGGCGCCGGCCGGCCGGGCGGTTTTTTATCAAGTGAAATCGTCGCCTGGCCGTCGGATCTGGATGAATGGACGAGAGTCACTGGACCGACTTTCGGCCCAGGCGGGCGCGCGCGGCGGGCGGCTTTGCCGGCCCAGGCCTAGGTTGCGGCCTGGGAAGCACAGTGCGCGTGCGCACAGTGTAGGCCGGGCTAGATTTAAATTTTTCTAGCTAGTTCGGGCCACGACTGTTGCTGCTGGGCCGGTTACTGTTGCTGCAGGCCGGGCCAGAATGAAAATGTCAATAAAGTTTCAATTTTATTTAATTTTCAGAAGCATATTTCGATGAATTTTGTATAGTTTAATATCTCTATTAAAATTTGAACCAACGGAATAATTTTTTCAGAGAATAGTTGAGAAAAGTTTAATGCTTCTAAAAAAATAGATAATAAATTTTTTATGTTTTCCGCTGCTTAAGAAATAGTTTATTCTCCAGTTATTTTGAACCAACGTGATATTTAATTGGAGAAAAAGAGATTTTGACAAGATTATGATGTTGTTATTTTCTGACCAACGTTGTTAATAACAATATCGTAATTTTAATGATTTTATGCATTATTTTTATTTCTACCCAACGGTGATGTAGATTTAATGTATAAACAGTTGTATGTTTTAATTTTGACCAACGTTGAAATCAAGGCATGCAATTGTTGTTATTATTTATGTTCTCGCTCTATATGAATTGTGTTTTCAGGCGGATTCAATTTGATGGGTTGTATCAAAAAGATCCCCACTCTCAAATGTGACAACTACATGGAGTGAAAGAAAAAGATTGATCTGGCCTTCATCTTGGCTGAGGTGGACTGGGTAGTCACCTCACTGTGTCCCACTGAGCCTGTGGCACTGGTGAGGGTGACAAACAAAGCTGATGTTGCTTGGGCAACTAGAGAGAGGGATTTTGCATCCCAAAAGATGTCCTATGACCTTGAGCATAGGAAGTGGGTCACTGCCAACAAGAAATGTTTGGCTGCGATAAAGAACACGATTGAGCCTGCAATTGTGGGCTCAATCACAGAGTGTGACAAGGTCACCGAGTACCTCGATAGAATAAAGAGTCAGTTCACTGGCTCTTCAAAAACATATGCTACCTAGCTGATAAAGCAGCTGGTGACAGAGAGGTACTTTAGAAATGGTGGCATAAGAGAGCACATACTAAGGATGAGCAATTTGGCATTCAAGCTAAAACCAATGGATCTGGCTCTCAAGGAAAAGTTTCTTATTCATCTTATGTTTGCTTCCTTGCCAAAGGAATTTAACACTTTTGTTGTCAACTACAACATACAGCCTGAGAAATGGGACTTAGAGAGGTTCATGGCTATGTGTGTGCAAGAGGAGGAGAGAATAAAAGCTGGCAATGGTGGCACTATCAATTATGTGAAAGACAACAAGAAAAAGAATACTAATGCTAACTCCCCCTCAAAGTCAAAGGGAAAGGGTCCCATGCTGCATCAGCCTCAGCAAAACAAGTTCATAGTAGAGAAAGACCAGTGTCTCTATTGCAAGAAGATGGGACATTATAAGAAAGATTATCCTGATTACTTAAAGATGATCATGGCAAAGAAAGGTGAGAACATTATTACGTTCAAAAATGAATCCCTGTATGTACAATATTGGAAATCTACTTGGCGGATTAACTCAGGTGCGACTGTTCATGTTGCAAATTCCTTACAGGGATTCCGTTCGACGAGGACTACGCAAAGAAGAGAAAGACATATTAAAGCTGCAAATGGAGTCCGAGCAGATGTTGAAGCCATTGGTGATCTTTCTCTAGAGCTTATTGATGGCTTCACACTTTTACTTAGAGATGTACTTTATGTTCCCTCTTTACAGAGAAACTTGATTAGTGTTTCATGCTTGGACAATGATGGATATGATTGCCATTTTGGAAATGGCAAGTGTAAGGTAAAATTTAATAATGCATGTGTTGGTCTTGCTATCTTACAAAATGAGCTTTATTTGTTATCACTACGTGATGATGTGAATGTTGTATGCGATGATGGGAACGTTGCGTGCGACAATGAGAATGTATCCTCATCTGCGGATGTAAACAGAAAACGAAAGAGAGCTCACGATGCGTCGTCGAAATTATGGCACTGTCGTTTAGGCCATATTTCAAGAGGGAGAATAGAAAGACTAGTTAAGAATGATATTCTTCCTCCATTAGAGTTCTCATATTTAGAACAATGCAGAGAATGCATAAAAGAAAAGTATGTGAAGAAAATTAAGAAAGATGCCAAACGAAGCGCAGGAATTTTATAGAAAGACATCTGTGGTCTGTTTCCTGTAAAGAGTGTGGATGGTTATGATTCGTTCATAACATTCACAGCTGATTACTTCCGTTATGGCTACATTTATCCAATCAAAGAAAGAACAGAAGCATTGGATAAATTTAAGATATTTAAGGCAGAAGTTGAAAACCAACACAATTTAAAGATTAAGATAGTCAGGTCCGACCATGGGGGGAGTACTACGATCGGCATACCCCATATGGCCAAGTTCCTGGACCTTTTGCAAGGTTCTTACAGGAGAATGGCATAGTAGCCCAGTATTCTACATCGGGTGAACCTCAGCATAATGGAGTAGCTGAAAGACGCAATCGTACCCTGATGGATATGGTGCGCAGTATGATAAGTTGCTCCACCTTACCGTTGAGCCTATGGATGGAGGCGTTAAAACTGCCATTCATATTCTCAATAGAGTACCAAGTAAGTCGGTGCCCAAAACACCGTATGAGTTGTGGACTAGAAGAGTACCCTCACTAAACCACTTACGTGTGTGGGGGAGTCCTACTGAGGCTAAAGTATTTGATCCAAACATTGGGAAGCTAGATCCCAAAATAGTAAGTTGCCATTTCATTGGCTACCCAGAAAAGTTAAAAGGTTTTTGTTTCTACTGTCCAGACAGACATACAAAGTTAGTGGAAACGAGACACGCTGTCTTTCTAGAGGATGAAATGATGAGGGTGAGCATGGTAGCTCGAGAAATTGACCTTGAAGAGAAGCGGGTGTATGCGCCCACTCCGATGATTCATGAGCCATTTTTCTCACTACCTGCTGTCGCTGCACCGACAGTGCAAGATACTGTGGTGCCAGCACCTGTTGTTATTCCGCATGTGGCAACAATGAATGACGATGAGGAACCTGTTCTTTAGGATCCTGTAGAACCTATTGCCACACATGAGGGGGAGCAACAATAGCCTCAAACAAAAGATGTGCCAAATGTGGTGGCCCCTAGAAGGTCTCAAAGAGTTAGAAAATTAGCTATTCCTGCTGACTATGAAGTATACAACACTGAGGAATTTCAAATGGAGGATGATCCCACCTCATTTGAAGAAGCCATGAGAAGTGATCATTCATCAAAGTGGCTTGAGGCCATGGAAGATGAAATAAAATCTATGAATGCCAATAAAGTTTGGGACTTGAAAATAATTCCTAAAGGAGCCAAAACAGTAGGCTATAAATGGGTCTAAAAAATAAAACTTGACTCTCAAGGGAATATAGAGAGATATAAAGCGCGACTTGAGGCAAAAGGCTTTACGCAAAGAGAAGGCATTGATTACATTGAGACCTTTTCTCCAGTCTCATGTAAGGATTCCTTCAGAATCATAATGGCATTAGTGGCACATTACGATTTAGAATTACATCAGATGGATGTAAAGACGACATTTCTCAACGGGGACTTGGAGGAAAATGTTTACATGGCACAACCAAAAGGTTTTGTCATGGAAGGAAAAGAACAAATGGGATGCCACCTAAAGAAATCCATTTATGGATTAAAACAAGCTTCAAGACAGTGGTACTTGAAGTTTGATCAAACAATAAGGAATTTTGGGTTTAAAGAGAATGTAGAGGACAATTGTGTCTATGCAAAGTTTAAGAATGGTAAGTTTCTCTTCCTTGTCCTGTATGTGGATGATATCTTACTTGCTAGTAGTGATGTCAGTCTAATACTGAGACAAAGAAGTTTTTGTCCTCAAAATTTGATATGAAAGATCTTGGTGAAGCTTCGTTCGTTCTAGGGATCGAGATTCACCGAGATAGAAGTAAAGGGGTATTAGGACTGTCACAAAAGGCATACATAGAAAAGATCTTAAAGAAATTCAATATGCACAAATATAGTCCCTCACCTGCTCCTATAGTTAAGGGTGACAGATATGGGGATTTTCAATGCCCTAGGAATTAGTATGAGATCGATCAAATGAAAACGGTTCCATATGCTTCAGCTGTCGGAAGCTTGCAATATGCTCAAGTATGTACATGCCCTGACTTGGCATTTGTTACTAGGTTACTTGGTAGATTCCAGAGCAATCCTAGAACAAAACACTAGAAATTAGTAAAGAAAGTCTTGCGTTATTTGCAAGGAACGAAAAGCCTCATGATGACGTATAGAAGATCAGATTCACTCAATATAGTGGGATATTCAGATTCTGATTATACGGGAGATGATAGAAAATCCACGTCTGGATATGTATTCACTCTCGTAGGGGGAGCTATTTCATGGAAAAGCTCAAAGCAAACCATCCACAATGTATGCCGAGTTTGTAGCGTGTTATGAGGCAACGGGGTAGGTGAACTGGCTAAAGAAGTTCATACCCGGTTTGAAGGTGGTTGACGACATCTATAGACCACTTAAGTTATACTACGATAATAATCTGGTAGTACAGTATGCTCACAATAATAAGTCAAGTGGTGCTGCCAAACACATTGACATAAAGTATTATGTTGTGAAAGATAAAGTTCGGGATCATGTCATAAGTCTTGAGCATATAAGTACCGAAAAGATGCTCGTGGATCCACTTACAAAAGACTTATCATCCAACGTGTTCAAAGAACATGTAGCCGGCATGGGTTTAAGGAAAAGCCTATAATTTCTGGACAAAAGAAGGTCCAAAGTTAAGTATCTATTTCAGAACAGAGTGGTGTGTTGTAATTGTTAAATCTATCGGCAATTGACCGTGACGATGAAACATGCTCTATGCGCTAATCTGTAATGGAATGAACAAAAGTAAATGATATGAAATTAAAAGATGGTAGGAGATCAAGGGGGAGATTGTTAGATTGATCTCCAATCCCAACTGGGCCTAACGGCCCAGTTGGGCCTTTGATCCGCGCCCTAATCGGGGGCGCCCAGCCCACTATGGCTAGAGGGCCCCTGTCACACTGCGCTATATATAGAGGTGGGGGCCGGTGGCTCTTTATACAAGGTTCGCCTGAGCCGAGCTCCCCACCGAAACCTAAACCCTAATTCCGATCAGAGAGGGGCGCAGCCAGTGATGAGAAGCCACCAGCCACGCCGCCCCGCTCCACCGACGTCGATGATTTCCTCTTCCCCGAACATCGTTGCCCATGCGCAGACTTCACCGACACAACGACCATGGCCGACGCCTCTGGATCAAAGGCCTACGATGGTCGGTAACCTAGCACTACTCCTCCCTCCAATCTCTGTCTAGTTCATGTACTAGGACATGTTATCCATTTACAAGATGTACCCGGCTAGATCTGTGACTAGATGATCTTTTATCACTAACACTGACCGCTCGCCTGCATTGCATGGAAGCACAAGACGCCTAAAATCGAGTGCCTTTGACTAGGGTCGTGCCGGCACTGACGGTCCAGAAAAATAGAATAATAAGTTACTAATCATATATAATACTCCTATATAGCACTAACCTATGGTATTGGGTAGTTACTAGAAAGAAATATTTTTAACGATAATACAAGATAAATGGTTGATTAATTACCTACATATGTTTAGGAATTAGACTACTTACTCATTGAGTGCTAGCCTCCAAG
Organism: Miscanthus lutarioriparius; assembly: GCA_904845875.1. NCBI lineage: Eukaryota > Viridiplantae > Streptophyta > Magnoliopsida > Poales > Poaceae > Miscanthus > Miscanthus lutarioriparius. The sequence goes on from CAJGYO010000572.1 coordinate 13,437, forward strand.
GACCAATCATCTCAAGTTTTCGATGGATCTATCATCTATGGCACTACGATAGTTTGGCACTTATCAGTATGCACTCTCCAACGTCCCTCCGACTCTCCATGACATTGTGTTGTTTGCAGTTTGATACAATTGAATCTCAATAAGTCATCGTCTCCGCTAGGTAGCTAGGGAATGACCAGGTAGGCTGGCAACGCAGGCGTTTCAGACTCATGTTTCAATTGTTTCATCTCGATGTTGCAAAAATAGATTCTGTGCTGTTGCATATGTTGCCATGATAATATACGCATGTTTCAAATGTATGTTTCAGTTGTTTTCAGACGTATGTTTCAAGTGTTTCATCTCGATGTTGCAGTAGTATATCCGGATGTTGCATAATATGCATGTTTCAAGTGTTTCAAGTGTTTCATATGTATGTTACAAGTGTTTCATCTAGATGTTGTAAAAGTATATCTGGATGTTGCATATGTTGCTATGACTATACATGCATGTTTCAATCGTATGTTTTATCTTTTTTAGTCGTATGTTGCAAGTGTTTCAACTAGGGAGCACATGTTGCAATGGCCCCGGTGGCCGGCCTGCAGCAGCTATCTGCTATTGCTGCTAGGGCGCCACCGTGGGTCACCATGCGAGCGCCTGATGAGGCCGAAAGACGCCTCCGTGGTGCGCATCCGCATGCGGGGTCAGGCACGCGCGCTCCTGCCTATTACCGCCCTATTATGCGTGCACGACGGGCGCGATGCATTCGAACGGAGAGCAACGTCCGGACACCTCCTACGGTCGGACGTTGAGCGCTAGCCCTTCCGAAGTAGGTTAGACAGACGGACAAATGTAGTGTAGCCATTCCTAGATTCAGCACCTACCGTTGTCATGGACTCGCAACAAAAAATGTTAATTGGAGTATAGAATATTGATTATCAGATGAATTATAGTTAGGGGTTTCTCTCTGATTCAAATTTGAATTTTAATAATATGGAGGACTTTTAATATCCATGCGGATATGGGTCATCCGAATCCGATTATGTGCGGAAGTGGGATAGGATATGGAATCGACAAAATCCAGAAAATATAGATTATCCATAAATTCTATTTGGATTATCCGACGTTTAGAATAGAATATACGATAATTTATCTTCCCAGACAAAAACCTAGAGGAATTGAGGAATCAAAAAAGTTTAGTTGAGAACTCTTGTTTTGTGATGTCGTTGTTTGACGTTATAGATTTTGAATTGAGATCTTGTTGGCTGTTATTACATATTGACTAATGACTTATCATTTATGAGTGAGGATAGCCTATTAATGCTAATTGTAGTTGGTGCGATAGCCACAACTTGAAATCAATGTATGATTATTTTCTACTATCTGTTATTGGCTCTTTACAAAATTAACTCTTGACATGTATGCATAAATTATTCGACTATTTAAATCCATATCCAATTTGACTCCACTCTATATTTGTACCAATTCCGACATTCGAAGAAATCCGCATCTGCATTCATGTATTATCTGCTCTGATTCGAATCTGACAAAGAAAAACATATTAGAATATGAGAGAGGCATTACCGATCTGATCCGTTTTCATACCTACTTATAGTATTTTTCCCTAAAAATTTGGAGCTCGTACCATCGCACGGGTAGCACGGTACTGTGTGCCAGGAGCTCAACCAAATAGGTGTGCAAAATGAAGAGCCTGTTTGGTAGGGCTTCTCTACCTTCACAAAGCTGTTTTTAGCTTCTCCTACTGTTTACACCAAAATTTGGGAAGAAGAACGTAGAAACTCAAAGCTTACAAGATTGTGTCAGTCATGTAATCGATTGCATAAGGATTGATATCAGCTGATTCAGATGCGTCGCTGGAATCGGGTCTCTTTGAATGACGTCAGCAGATAACGACAATGAGCAACGGTTGGCGTCGGGAAATACATATCGGACTCTGCAAGAAGGGAAATATTAGGGTCTAAGTTATCTTGAGTTAGGAATATTTTCTTCTATACCAAAGATTGTAGTGAGTCGTACTTGAGTAGGATTCATACTTAGGCTCCGGGTATAAATATTGGACCCCGGCTATTGTAAAAGGACATCCAATCAATCAAATACAATTTACTTTTTTTGGCTCCGTGCCAACCCTTAGGAGTAGGAGTAGAGTATATCTCGGTGAGTTCTTCAACAAGCAGGGCTGCATCGGTCCGGTCAACCTCCGGCTTGTCTGTAAGTACTGTCATGGCTTATACTTTGGTTTGTATGGCTGCATCGGTTAAGTTCGACCTCCACTGCGAACTCTAGTATAAGCTAGTTATCGGCTCTTATCTAGTTCAAGTATGGCTGCATCGATCCGGTCGACCTCCACTGCTCGAATTAGATTAAGGCCAAGTTATCGGCTCTACCTAAGGGTGGCGTCCTTCAGGTAGATACATTAAGTTACTGATCTTGCTGATGTTTTTGTTGTCGTTAGTTTGCAGCAACATCAACCTGCCCGGTCGAGCTCAATTTAAATTGGCCTCGTATCATTTTAGTCCGTCGTTTGCCTTGCTACAACACGATATTTCTTACTCTAAGCTACGGGTTACGTTTCATCAGCTGTTCTACTTCGATCTTGATCGTGCATAGTATGCGGTTAAGGCATGTATGATCTTGAAGAGGTTTGTTGGTTAGTTAAATCTGATCTATGGTTCGCTATTATGGTTGTAATGATCCAGTCGATCCCCACTGATAGCACTTTAGATTGGAGGATGCTAGTTGGTAGATTTGTTTTCGACCAGGCATGACCTTAACTGTTTGCTATGCCTGCATTGGCTAAATAGCCGATCTCCTATGCGTTAACACCTACAGTGTGTTTATATGATTCTGTTAAACGTGAATAGATCTATTTACTCTAAAGGTTTGATTTGTTGTCTTTATCACAGCTGCATCGATCCGATCGAACCCCACTGTTAGAGATAGAAGGTTAGGTCTGATGAGTCCATAGGTTTGTCCATGTGAAATAGTCGATTATTCACACGATGTAGTCCCTTTTCACCTGAATCAGCTATTTTAGCCAATTCACCTAAGCCTTCACGTATAGCATATCTTTCGGAAAGCCTGTCGAAGTATAGATGTTTTTACGGATTCTTCGGTTTTAGTTTGTTATTATCATCATAGCTGCCATCGATCCGGTCGAACCTCACTATTGATGGTAACATATTATATTCAGAGCATTTGTAGGTCCATTTGTATCAGACAGTCGATTTGTTCGCATGCTATATCCTTTTTCGTTAGATTCATCGGCTCATTGCTTTATACTGATGATATTTGCCTAGCTGATGATCTCACTTACATCTACGTGTATTGTACCTGTCAACATAAAATCAATCGCTACCCATGAGCTTTATAGTCCGTAATAGCCAATTTCTGCGCGTATCGGCTATTTAGTCGATTTTCCCGTCTGACTGCTCCCGAAGCGGCACACTTGGAACTGTCTGGGCAAAGACCGGCATGTTCCACCTTAAATTACTGATAAACTTTCTCTTCTTGTCAATTGTAGGGTCAAATTGACTGGCACGCCTCAGGAGGAATACGCAGGATCGACTAACCCTGTGTTGAAGCCAAGCGAATCTCCGGGCTCATCCTAAGCAGATCCTTCTGGCTTGTAGTGTGTCGACATTTCCAAGCCGACACACGTTGTGGCACGCCCGGTGGGACCCCACAATCGTCATGGCGGCTTACAACAACAATGACATCCTTATGGTACCTTATGAAGACCAACCTAATGAAGATAAAGATGTCATCAGCAAAGCTATAGAAGAATTTCAGAATAAGTGTTTTTTGTCCTACACCAAGACACGTGACAATAAAATTGTTCAGAAATATCCACTACCAAGAGTTCTGTTGCATGGGCAGACAGATACAGATAAAGCTGAAGACAGACATTTCTTCATAGAGGCTGTAAACAAGTTTGTTCATGATGCCATATTGAACCATAATGAAGTTTTCTTGAACACATTCCACAACACCATGAAAGAGGTGTTTCATGGGTTTCCAGTTGATCAGGTTGGGCCGGCTTATTACAACATTCCACATCCATCAACTCAGGGGACTAATCAAGCCGGTACTAGCCATCAAGAAGCAACACCAGCTGGTAATGATAATGTCCAGGTAGTTCGGAGCTCATCTGAGCAAGTTCAATGTGCTACTAATAATCAGATATAGTATAATCCTAGATCGTCAGTGCAGCATGTGCAACAGCCGATGGGGCAAGGTTAGAACCAGATAGTTAATTTTGGCACATCAGGCCAAATACCGTCGTCGGCTCAAAAGATAGTGCCATCAGTTCAAAGGATTCGTAGAGATATAGATCCTAACATCTATAACCAGAGACTTTAAGCAGCAAACCAGCAAAGGACCCAGCAGATAGAGATTCCATAGAGATATTATTATGGCATAGATTACAACACCCTTCACATGATTCTGAATCTAGGGTATCAATGTATACGGGATTTTAATCCACAGATGGGTCAACAGTTGCAGAGAAATACAAATTCAAATGCTGATGAGTTGTTGCTGAGAGTGACCGAGATGATGAAGAATCAGTTCGGTTTGAAGCCCAAAGGGCAGACCTTCTCGTACAAACACCCATATTTAGAGTGGTATGATTTGGTCGCTCTTCCTGCAAATTACAGGCTCTCAGAGTTTGCTAAGTTCACTGGCCAAGATAGTATAAGCACAATAGAACATGTCAGTCGGTATCTTACACAGTTGGGTGAAGCATCCATTGAAGAGGCCCATCAAGTTCGTTTCTTCTCCTTGTCCCTGTCAGGACCAGCCTTCACTTGGTTTTCATCATTGCTAATTAACTCCATTGCCAATTGGGCTGACTTAGAGAAGAAGTTTCATACATATTTTTACACTGGGACAAGAGAAAAGAAAATTACCGATCTGACGACCATAAAACAGAGAACTAATGAATCGGGCACCAAGTTTCTTTAGAGGTTCTGAGGGACCAGAAATTTGTGCTTCTCGTTGAACTTGACTGATGATCAGCTAGCTGCATTGGCCGTTCACGGAATGTTGCCAACGTGGAGAGAGAAGCTGCTGGGACAAGAATTTGAAAACTTGGGTCAGTTGGCTCAATGAGTGGCAGCGCTCAATAGCCAATTCCAGAATATGCGCAGAGATACCCGATTGTAGAAAAGTACCACAATGGCCGAAGTCTATAATCCATATTCAATCGATGATGGCTATGAGGATGATGAAGAAGAGATTGCCATGACTAAATGGAATTGGGGCAAGAAGACAGTAATGGTGCCAAATCCTTGGGAAAGAGGAGTCGAAGAGAGCTATGATTTTGATGTTACAAAGTCAGACAAACTCTTTGATTTCTTGCTTGAGAAGGGGCAGATCAAGTTGCCCGATAATCATGTTATGTTGCCTCCTAATCAGTTAAAGAATAAGAAGTTCTACAAATTTCATAGCGTCACTTCTCATTCCACTAATGAATGCAAAGTTTTCCGGCAGCATATACAGAGGGCTATTCAGCAAGAAAGGCTCAAATTTGATACACCTCGAAAGATGAAAGTTGATGATAATCCTTTCCCAAGAGATCAGAACTTGGTTGATGCTAGGTTGCTCAAAGGGAAGACTAAAGTCCTAACATCAACCAGATCAAAAGAAACTAGATCAGTCGATCCCGAGATGCAAATATCGGCTGATTAATATAGGGAGGTTAGAAGGTGTCATGACCAACAAGAGAGCCGATATGAGCAGGGAGAGACATCAAAGGATGGGACGATAAGGCCACATGTTACATCTCAAATTTTGTTGGATAAGTGACAGCGATAGAAGGAAAAGGATTATCAGCATTGGTTAGAAGAGCAAGAATACCAGCGTCAACAGGAAAAAGAGAGGTATGAAAGAAAACAAGCCGAATCACAGTGGAATTGTCCTTTCTTCAGACATTGCTGGAACGAAGGTTTGAAACTGCCAACCAGAAATAACTGTCCAGAGTGCAGCGAGCAATATTGGAAGTTTAGGCAATCTCAAGCCAACCGCCGGTCTATCCATGCTCAAGATGCGTATCGTCATAATAACATGGATTGGAGCTTAAAAAATAGAAGTGTTCATGATTGGCTTGGAAAGCGAGTTATTGATCAAAACTGGGCTGATTATTTAGAAGAAAGTAACGAGGAAGAATATGTTTGGCAGGAAGGCCAATGGTGTCCAGGAGGTTTGACCAGAAGCCAGAAAAGAAGAGTGCAACACCTAAGGAACATAGAGCTAGAACTGGCTCAGGTATCTGGTAGACCTCAAGTGTTGTAGGCGCCGACATTAACATCAGGCCATGGATGGCTACCCATGGCATAAGCTGGGCCCCGGACGCACATGTTATCTTTGGGGACCAGGACTTCATCGTCACACGGAGGGAGAGCTGGCGTGGGCGCACGTCGTTGTTCAACCCTTCCACTCCGCCGGCCTCAACGTGATCACCGAGATGCTCGAGGAGCTGTGGCTGCATGCGCCGAAGGCCCGTGCTCCTAGAAGCAGCCGACTCCTCGACTTTAACTACGGAAGGTTGGAATGTCAGCTCGGCGTCTTCCTGGGATCCCAACCATCCCGGGAGGACCTGCGCCACCTCACCTTCTCGTGCACCGACGTCATGGCACAACTTACCGGGGAAGAGCTGTTCTCCCTAGAATACCTCATTTGGAGCACCCCGACAGTGCTGCCATTCGGTCTCTGCAATGCTGCAGAGACCATTGGCCACCTTGTGGCACAACGCATGGTCCCGACCCCCACGAACAACGAGTTCATGGGAGTGATTGAGCACATCATGGAGTCTTTCCATGACCTCCTCGCAGAGGAGCCAGAGTCTCCCTCTGGCTCTGACTCCAGCAGGGGAAGCCATCACCCCTCTCGTGAATGCTTCATGACAAGTACCCCTGAGGGACACGTCAAAAGCATCCACAAGGAGGAGGCTATCCCGGCGAACGACCTTGACGATGAGGCCAAGAGAGAGATAGTGGCCCCACCTCGCATGCGGGTGGAGCAGCTAAAAGCCTGACACCGAGAAATCGAGGAAGCGTGACTCTAGCTCGAGCAGGAATGCACGGAGCTCGATTGGGAGATCGAGCGCCACAGAGACGGTGGGCGCGCACGCGCCATGGCCCGTGACATGAACCGGAGGATCATCGCCGACGAGGAAGCCCTCCCTCGCTTCGCCTAGGCGAGCCAGAACATCGCCGCTGCAGTGACCTTGCTCTATGGTCTTCTAGAAGCCACGACGCCTGAGGATCATCGGGTCCACCACAAGATTCGCACGCTGCTCGAGCGGGCGGTGGCGCGGCAGGCCGAGAGCTCGTTGTCACGGCAATGTGAGCTCGATGCCAGCCAGCGCACGCCCTCGGAGCGCCCTGGCAAGGACGCATCGGTCCACCAAGAGCCATAAGGAGGTAGGCAGCACGCCGCAGTCCCGGTGCATCAGCGTCTTGGCCGCAACCGTGTTGCACGCAACACCCATGATGCCCGTAGGCATACTTACGACGACTTGAGAGAGGGAGCTAGCCACGGCTATCACCCTCATCATGGCGGACGCTATGACAGTAGCAAGGATCGAAGCCCAAGCCCCAGCCTATAGGGGCCTCAGGCCTTTGGCCGACACATCCTCAATGCTGCCTTCCCGCCAAGATACCGACCACCAACCAACATCCCGAAGTACTCTAGGGAAACGAACCCTGGACTATGGCTCGAGGATTATTGCCTTGCCTGTCAAGCCGGTGGTACGAATAATGACGATTTCATTATCCACAACCTTCCATTGTTCTTGGATGATTTAGCACGAACATGGTTGGAACACCTTCCGTCCAACAGAATTCAAAGTTGGGCGGACCTGAATGAGATCTTCGTGGGAAACTTTTAGGGCACATACAAGTGCCCTGGAAACCCGTGGGACCTCAAGAACTACCAACAGAAGGCTGGAGAAACCCTCCGTGGGTACATCCGGCGCTTCTCCCGGTAATGCAACGAGCTACCTAACGTCGCCGATGCTGATGTTATAGGAGCTTTCCTGTTCGGGGCCACCTGTGAGTCCCTAGTTCACAAGCTAGGACGCAAGGGCTCGCGAACCACCAAGGAACTCCTCAACATCGCCACCAGCCACGCCTTAAGTGAAGAAGCGATCAGAGCAATCTTCGACCGCCTCAAGGGCAAGGCAAGGCAGGACAAGGATACCAGCAAAGGCGCCTCCAATCGTCCCGCCAAGAAGAAGAAAAAGCAATGGCACGAGGGCTCGCTCGTGGCCGCCGCTGACCGCAGGGGTGGTCGGAAGCCCGTGGAGGGCACTCCGAACCACTTCGAAAAAATACTCGAGGGCCATGCCCGAACCATGCCTTCCCCGTCAAGCATCTAAACAAGGACTGCGGCCTCATAAAGCGGTTCTTGTCTGGAGGCTCCAACAAAGGGGAGCACGTGAAGGACCCTGACCCTACCACGGACGATGCCGAGGGTAAGGACGGTGGCTTTCCAACGCCGGATGGCTACCTCATGATCTTTGGAGGATCGGCGGCCTATGACTCCAAGCACTGCCAGAAGGTCACGCACCGCGAGGTCTATACGACCGAACCGGTCACACCTACCTTCCTCTAATGGTCAGAGTCCGCTATAACCTTCGATCGGACCGACCACATGGAGAGCATCCCACAGCCAGGGAGATACCCGCTCGTAGTTGATCCGATCATCAGCACGAAGCGGCTCACCAAGGTACTAATGGATGGAGGCAGCGGCCTCAACATCATGTACGTCGAGACACTCGACGCTATGGGCGTCGACCGAGCATGCATCCGGCCAACCGGAGCGCCTTTCCATGGCATCATGCCTGGAAAGCAGGCCATGCTGCTTGGGCAGATCGATCTGCCCATCACCTTTGGGGGTCCGTCCAACTATAGGATGGAGACCCTCACCTTCGAAGTGGTTGGGTTCCACGGAACTTACCACGCTATCCTAGGATGACCATTCTACATGAAGTTCATGGCCATTCCCAACTACACCTACCTCAAGCTAAAGATGTTGGGCCCCGGTGCGGTCATCACCATCGGAACCTCCTTCCAGCGCGCCTATGAGTGCGAGGTCGAGTGCTGCAATCACGCCGTAGCAATCATCGCCTCCGGAGAACTCGCGGCCATCAGGAAAGAGGTCACCGAAGAAGTGCCCGACCCCAAGAAATCGACCGGGTCTTTCGAGCCAGCAGAAGGCTCCAAAGAGGTCCTCATAGATCCTGGTAGCCTCGAGGGCAAGGTGGTGCGCATTGGCACCACACTCTCCTCTAAATAGGAAAGCGCGCTCATCGACTTCCTCCGTGCCAACAAAGACATCTTTGCGTGAAAACCCTCGGACATGCTAGGCATTATGAGGGAAGTCACCGAGCACGCCTTGAAAATCCACCCAGGCTCCAAGCTGGTGAAACGTAGGACCATCGGTGATGAGATCGCAAAGCTTTTGGCGGCCGGATTCATCAAGGAAGTATACCACCCAAAGTGGTTAGCCAATCCCATTCTTGTACGAAAGAAGAGTGGGAAATGGAAGATGTGTGTTGACTACACGGGTCTCAACAAGGCGTGCCCAAAGGATCCATTTCCTTTGCCATGCATAGACCAAATAGTTGACTCTACCTTAGGGTGTGAAACCCTCTACTTCCTTGACACGTACTCCGGGTACCATCAAATCACGATGAAAGAGTCCGACCAGCTCGCAACATCGTTCATCACCCCCTTCGGATCGTTCTGCTATGTCACAATGCCATTTGGTCTGAAGAACGCTGGGGCTACATACCAGCGTTGTATGCTCAAGTGTTTCGAGGACCTCATCGGGCGGACCGTTGAGGCCTACGTTGATGACATCGTGGTCAAGTCCAAATGGGCTGACCACCTCGTAGCCAATCTTGAGTAGACCTTTGCAAAACTCTGAGCAAATGGCATCAAACTCAATCCCGAGAAGTGCGTTTTCGGGGGTCCCGAGGGGCATGCTGCTTGGTTTCATCGTCTCCGAGCGTGGCATCGAAGCTAACCCAAAGAAGATCTCAGCCTTTGTGAGGATGGGCCTGATTCATAATATGAAGGGGGTAGAGCGAGTTACAGGGTGCCTCGCCACAGTCAGCCACTTCATCTCGTGCCTCGGCGAATGAGGTCTCCTCCTTTATGGACTTCTGAAGAAGGCCGACCACTTCAAATGGACATCCAAGGCCTAGGAGGCACTTGACACGCTCAAGCAGCTTCTAACAAAGGCTTCGATCCTGGTTCCTCCTACTGATGGAGAACCCCTTCTGCTCTACGTCGCGGCCACCACGCAGGTGGTCAGCGCTGCCCTGGTAGTGGAGCGAGAGGAAGAGGGGCATGCCCTCAAAGTACAGCACCCAGTGTACTTCATTAGCGAGGTCCTATCCGACTCTAAGACCTACTATCCCCAAATCTAGAAACTCCTGTACGCCATCCTCATCACCAAGAGGAAGCTACGCCACTACTTTGAGTCACATCCGGTGATAGTCGTGATGTCCTTTCCCCTCAGTGAGGTTGTCCAAAACCAGGATGCCATGGGAAGAATCGCGAAGTGGGCACTCAAGTTGATGGGTCAGGCCATCAAATCCTAGGTATTGGCTGATTTCATGGCAGAGTGGACCGAGGTCCAAATGCCACCAGCGGTCGTCGACCCAGAATACTACACGATGTACTTCAACGGATCACTGATGAAAAAAGGCACTGGGGCGGGGCAAGTCTTCGTGTCACCCCTCGGGGTACGCATGAGGCACATGGTTCGCCTCCATTTTCCCTCCTCCAATAATGTGGCCGAATACGAAGCGCTCATCAACGGCCTGCGCATCGCCATAGAGTTGGGCATCCGACGCCTTGATGTCCGGGGGGACTCCTAGCTGGTCATCGACCAAGTCATGAAGGAATCAAGCTGCCATGACACCAAGATGGCTTCATACTATCTGTGGTAGAACCTCCTAAATCATAGGGCCCACATGCACCTATCACTGTCCAACGACCTTTGACATCTATGCATACGTTCCCGGTAACTTAAGAAGACTGTCGGGTGTCCTCGGGGAACCCCGAATCATCCATGATTTCTGAACAGGATCACATTACAGAGTCATTGCAGTATTACAACAGTTTATTCAAATAGATACACCAGAGTAAAAACAGCGGAAGTCTTACAATAATATAGTTTACAAAACAGTAGTTTCAAACCTCACAACTAAGTTCGATGATTAATACAAAATGAAATAGTGGAGTGGCATTATAATATAATACAAAACACACAATGAAACTGCCCTACCCAAGGGCCACACATTTACTTCTCATCGTCAGATCGAACAATAGTCATGCAGCACGATCCAAAACAGATCTGCTCATGAGGCTCACCTGAAACAAGGGTCAACGAACCCTGAGTACAAAAGTACTCAACAAGACTTAACCGAAATAAGAATTAAAAGAACGTAGGAATGCTGGCTCATGAGATTCAAGGTATGGCTTTAGCAATAATCAAAGTTCTTTTACATAAAAGCACTTCAATAAAATTCTTTATATCAACATTTAAAACTTCATAAGATCATATAAAAAGCTGACACGATCCGCATTGAGATCATGAAACTTCATAACCAACACCTTCACAGACCATCCTCAAGTTCCAGTTATTGATTACTACGATGATGAATAGTGAGTTGAGTCTCCATAACCGAGGAGCAACAATGATTCGAACTGATTAAACCTAGCTGGGAATTTCAGACCACACGACATATGCAGGTCCCCGACTCACATATATCAACCTACCCTCGGATCCTCTAAACAAGAACAGGTCCGCGCCACCCGAGAATACAGTACTCCACCAATCCAGCCCATTGCCACGTGGGTACACGCTATTCCCGCCATCTCTCCATTCCCAGTGCACGAGTAGCCATTCTTGTAATAGAATAGCCAAGTTCAGGCTTACCGGAGTATGTGGTTAGTACTACAAAGTCTCACCTCATGTAATTCAACAACGGTACGGACCTTAATCAACACAGGCGGAAAGAACCCGCTCACAAGACCTCCATGTCTTGTGGCTCCCATACACCGAGTCCGCCCAGTCTAGATTTATTACTCCACATGCTCATATCACATGATAACATAAGTAACCAAAGTTCCATTTAAAACTTGCAGATGACAGGTAATCACCCGACTTTCATCGTTCTAAGTATAGCTAAGCATAACTAGGCATATACGAATTAAAACTGGTAATAGGGTAAATATGGAATAACAAGGTTGGTAATGTACCAATTCGGTTTTCACTTGACTCCTAATCACTTAATGCAGTAAAAAGAAGCAAAAGCGAAATCAATTTGTAAATTACAAGGTAGGGTTGTATGCATCCGGGGCTTGCCTTCGTTGACGGAAAAGTCCGGTTCCTGTGACATTTCATAAGTATTCGATCCGACCTCAACAAATGGATTAACTTCTTTAACCACTTGATTAACTACCATGTGTTCGCCTTTGTTCACTACACGTAGTAACAATGCCATGTTTAATATGATGCGAGATATAAAACATGATGCTCGATGATGGATGCAAAATTAACAACTTGAATACAACTTTCCTTCGCGGTACAGTTGCAAGCCAACAAAACCAACTGACACTAACATAGGTGACTTGATCAAACTAATCTTGAAACCCTACTGATCACAAAACATGACCAAAACAAGATCAAACCATAACCTAACACTTAGGGTTTGCTTTAATTCAATTTTTAATTAATTTGGAAAATAAGCTAAAAATTAACTTGTTCCAAATGACCTCAAAATTTTATGCAAGCATCCACATGACAAATTAGTGTACCAAAATAAATTTCATAATTTTTGGAGTTATACAGTGCTCTACAAAAATTATGGAAATTACATTTATCAATTAATTGACTGAATTTTTTAACATTAAAAATTTATTCACATTTCAAGTTTCATATTTTTAAACCATAATAGAACATGTACAGAAGCTACACACAAATTTTCAGAATTTTTGGAGTTGTAATTATTTTCTTATGAATTTCCAAAGTTGCTGCACTATTCAAAATCCAGAAAATAAGAAATCTCCCTGTTCTCTCTCCCTCTCTCTCGCTGACAGGCAAGACCCGCATGTCAGTGACACAGAGAGAGAACGTGGTGGCGCTACCGACTCCGGTCGACCAAAACGCGCCGACGGCGAGACTCCGGCGAAGTGGACAGCACCATCATGATCAACATCACCCTGCGAACCTATCCCGACCCTCAGAACAATAGCAGGCACACCGGAGGAAGCTCCACGCCGGCCATGGCGGCCACGGCGGCTTGGCGGCGCTACACCGGCGAAACAAAACCAAAAATGGTGAAACAAAAGGCACAGGAAGAACCAGGAGCTCACCCTGATCACGTTGAAGACGATGGACAAGCCGGAGGAACAACAGAGATGCGGGTCAACGTTCACGGTGGTCACGGCGAAGCAGAGATCATCGACGGCGGTGAACCGGCGACTACAATGGGCAAAATGACCAAGCAACAATAGATTAAGTACCACAGCATCGAGACGAAGCCGTAGGTACACTGATCACAGGCAACGGCTCACCGGAGAGCGCTGGCCACGGAGAGGTGGAGCTCGGCGACGCTGCGGACGGCCGTGAAGAAGAAGGGTTCGCACCGCGGATTTCCGGCGAAATCAATCGACCACAGTGGGATGGCTAGGCGCGCAAGGAGTAGGCGAAGCTATTGAGTGCTTTGCTGCGACGATGGAGGCACTACAGCGACGGTGCGAGCTCGCCGGAGATGAGCGAGGACGACGGGAAAACAGAGCAAGGGAAAAGAAGAACGGCGACTGCTCCAGAGCTTTAAAGGACGGCCAAGGAAGCAAGGAGAAGCCACAGTGGAGTCTTTCCCGCGCCAGCGCGAAGCCAAGGCCGCCACGTGCGTGCCTGGAACCGATCAGAAGGTCGCCGGCAATGTAGCAAGAGCGGCGAGCACTGTTCACCAAAATTATAGAATTGCCATTCGTTTTCAAATTCAAATTACTCCCAAATTTGTATAACAACTTAAAAATCTCCAAAAATAAAAGTTGTTCAAAATCAAAAGTTATTTAACTTTGCTTTTATAACCACCCCTAATTCGGTCTACATTTTGAAATGCAAATTTGAATTCGAAAAGGGGACATTTAAGGAATTTCGCCTTTTCAAATAACTTCAAATTTTACTAAACAACTTGGAAAACTCCAAAAACAAACTTTGTATAACTTAACAAGATCTACACTTTTTCTTTTAAGCTCAACCTCAAAATATGCTTAGATTTTGAAATGAGTTTTCAGGGTAGGATTTAATTATTGAAAATCAGGGTTTTCGGAATTTCAAATCAATACAAAGATTTCGAACTTGATTCAAACAATACCAAGCAATACTTATAACATAAATGTAAACTTGTTTTAGTGAATGCATATCAAATTTTGCAATATGACCAATGCCTTGCAATGCATATGATGACAAGTCCTGTTTTTAATATTTAAACACCCGGGGTGTTACAATCCTTCCCCCTAAAAGAAATCTCGTCCCGAGATTCAAAGTCATAGGGTAAGTAATGGAAAAGGAAATGTGTCAATCCAAAAACATCCAATTCTTATCCATAAAACAGCTGAGGTTCCTTTACAAAACATAATTTGTAACAACCGAGCTCAACTAACATTACTCTATTCTATAATGACGCAAGAAACTCTAGAAATTTTTCTAACAAGTAATCTTCTAATTCCCAAGTAGCTTCCTCTTCTAAATGTTGATTCCATTGTATCTTGTAGAACTTTATTGTCCTTCTTCGAGTAACACGATCTTTCTGATCCAACACTCGGATAGGATATTCTGAATAGGCCAGATCTGGTTCAAGTTCCACTCCTTCAACTTCAACATTCTGCTCAGGCACTTGGAGACACTTCAACTGAGACACATGGAACACATCATGTACCGCTGATAAATGTTCTGGTAATTTCAAGCGATAGGCCACTTTTCCATATCTCTCCATAATTTGAAATGGTCTAATATATTGAGGTGCCAACTTGCCTTTAACACCAAAACGGGTAACTCCCTTCATTGGTGATACTTTCAGATATACAAAATTTCCTTTGTTAAACACCAATGGTCTTCGTTGTCTATCCGCATAACTCTTTTGGTGGGACTGAGCTATCTTCAAATTACTCTATATTTGCTTAACCTTGTCTTCTGTTTCTTTCACAAGGTCAACTCCAAAGAATCTTCTTTCTCCAGGCTCAGACCAACTCAGCGATGTTCTGCATCTACGACCATAGAGTGCTTCAAATGGAGCCATTCTAATGATTTCCTGATAACTATTGTTATATGAGAACTCGGCCAAAGGTAAGCATTCATCCCACTTGTTGGAATAATTAAGGACACAACACCTTAACATATCTTCAAGCACTTGATTGACTCTTTCAGTCTGTCCATCAATCTACGGATGATAACCTGTACTATACAGAAGCTTGGTACCCAATGAAGAATGCAATTATTTCCAAAAACTAGAGACAAACTGTGTACCCCTATCGGACACAATGGTCTTTGGTACTCCATGTAGACTCATAATTCTTGCTAAATATATCTTGGCATATTGGACAGTGGGGTATATAGTCTTGACAGGAAGAAAATGTGCTGACTTAGTGAGTCGATCTACAATAACCCATATGGAGTCAAATCCCTTTGATGTCTTGGGTAGACCAACAATAAAGTCCATACTTATGTCCTCCCACTTCCAAGCTGGAATAGGCAATGGTTATAATTCTCCAGTAGACCTCAAATGTATAGCTTTCACTTTCTGACAAGTATCACACTTTGCTATATATCTTGCAATTTCTATCTTCATTTTGGTCCACCAAAATCTTTGTTTTAAGTCATGGTACATCTTATTGCTTCTCGGATGGATAGATAACCTAGTAGCATGTGCTTCTTCAAGAATTGACTGCCGCAACTCAGTAACTTTTGGTACCACCAGGCGATCCTTAAACCATAGCACACCTTCATTATCTATGCTGAAACATTCCGCCTTTCCATTCCTGACTCTTTCCTTGATATGGGCTACACCCTTGTTTTCCTTCTGAGCAGCAATAACTTGATCTAGAATAGTGGCTTCAACAATTATGTTGGTCAAACTACCTTGTTGAATTACTTCTACATTCAACTTCTCCATCTCTTGACATAAAGTCAAACACATTGTTCTTACTATCAGGCAATTGCAATAACTTTTGTGACTGAGGGCATCTGCAACCACATTTGCTTTACCCGGGTGATAATGTACTTCCAAGTCATAATCTTTAATCAGCTCTAACCATCTTCTTTGTCGCATATTCAACTCTGACTGAGTAAAGATATACTTTAAGCTCTTGTGGTCTGTATAAATATGGCACGTATTACCAAGTAGGTAATGTCGCCAAATCTTTAGAGCATGGACAACAGCTGCTAACTCCAGATCATGAGTCGGATAGTGTTCTTCATGTTGCTTAAGTTGCCTAGATGCATAAGCAATGACTCTACCTTCTTGCATCAATACACATCCAATACCAATACCCGAAGCATCACAATAAACATCAAACGGCTTCTCGATATCAGGTTGGGCTAATACTGGTGCAGTGGTCAACAGTCTCTTCAAAGTCTGGAAAGCCTCTTCACAATCAGATGACTAGGCAAACTTGACTTGGTTCTTCAGTAACTCAGTTATGGACTTTGATACTTTAGAGAAATCTAGAATAAACCAACGGTAATACCCCGCCAATCCCAGAAAATTCCGAACTTGATGAACTGTGGTTGGCAGTTTCCAATCAAGCACATCCTTCACTTTGCTTGGATCAACAGCAACTCCTTCCGCTGACAAGACATGTCCAAGAAATTGTACTTCCTTAAGCCAAAAATCACACTTGTTGAACTTGGCATATAGTTGATGTTCTCTCAAGCGAGTCAGAACAATTCTGAGGTGTTCCGCATGTTCTTCCTTATTCTTGGAATATACTAGAATGTCATCAATAAACACCACTAGAAATTTGTCTAGCTCAGGCATGAGTACTAAATTCATCAGATACATGAAATGAGCTGGAGCATTTGTCAAACCAAAAGACATTACCAAGTATTCATATAATCCATATCTTGTGGTAAATGCCGTTTTGGGAATATATTCAGGCTTTATCTTGATTTGGTGATATCCTGACCTCAAATCTATCTTGGAGAAAACTTTGGCATAGGTCAGTTGATCAAAAAGCAAATCTATCCAAGGTAATGGATACTTATTCTTGATGGTCACTTCATTCGATGGACGATAGTCAACACATAACCTCAGGGTCTCATCTTTCTTTTTCACAAAAATTGCTGGACATCCCCAAGGTGATGAACTAGGTTGGATAAACCCTTTCTCAATCAATTCTTGCAACTGAGTCTTCAACTCAGCTAACTCCTTAGGTGGCATCCTATAAGCTCTCTGAGAAATCAGAGCTATTCCAGGTTGCAATTCTATGTTAAACTGAACATCCCTGTCAAGTGGTAGATCGGGTAAATCTTCAGGAAACACATCAGGAAATTCACATACTATCGGGATATCACTAATCTCTTTGACGGCAGTTGCACAAACTTTGCCCACTGATCTTCTTAAGGTTGGAAGTTGGATGAGAAGTTGAGAAGTACTATCTGGCAAATTCACCCCTATGGTTCTATTCAAAGCATCTATAATAGCCTTATGTTGATACATCCAATTCATTCCTAAGATTACATCTATATCCTGATCCTTTAGGATAATCATGGTAGTGGAAAAAATATGCCCACCCAGGTTTATGGGTACCTGGTATACCATTTCCTTAGTACACAGACGTCCCCCGGGCGACTGTATAAAGAAAATTTCCTTTGTTGCCCCAATTGAAATTTCATACTTCACCACAAATGTTCTATTGATGAATGAATGCGATACGCCAGAATCAAAAAGTATAACTACAGGATGGTTGGCGACAGGAAACATACCCATCATCATTGGCTCCCCTTTCGGAATTTCCCCAACTTGAATGTAGAACACTCGTCCTGTCTTCCTTTCATCTTTGCCTTTCTGAGCATTCTGATTGTTGCCCTTATTCTGTGCTTGACCCTGTTGTTGATTTGCAGGGGCCTTCTGATAATTGGGATTAGACTGCCTTGGATACGGACATTCTCTCGAGAAATGACTAGGCTTGCCACAATTGAAACAGGGATACTTGTGACCCTGGGGTGTTGAAGAAGAAACCCTAGAAGCATTTGTCGGTTGTGGACTCTAATAAGTTGTAACAGGGCGAACATTTGATTGCTGACTGGCTTGAAACTGCGGCGGACGATAAGGAGGACGATTATGATTTACTGGATGATAAATCACCCTCTGCCTCTTTGGATTTCCCCCAAAAGATCCAGACGGCATACACTTTTTCTTCTTGAGCTCCTTATATTGCCGATACTTTGCCTCTGAAGCAATTGCAATATTCACTGCCTCATGATAAGTGATATTGGTACAAGTTGTCATCATAGTCTGCAATTTGGTATTCAGACCTCTCATGAACCATTTCTTTATCTTAACATCTATGTAGACAAGTTCAGATGCATACTGCGACAGATGATTGAATCTTCCCACATACTGCATAACCGTCTGATCCCCTTGCTTCAAAGCAAGGAATTCATCCAGCTTCATAGCCATAACTCCCTCAGGAATATAATGGGCTCTGAAAGCAGTACGAAACTCTGTCCATGTTAACGGAACACCTGTGGGTTGCATGGCTATAAGATTTGCATACCAAGCACCGACTGCACCTCTAAGTTGCTGAGCAGCAAAGACTGGTTTCTAAAATTCCGTGCATGGAATGAGATCAAATTTCTGCTCCATGGTTCGAATCCAATAGTCAGCCTCCAGTGGTTCATCGGCCTTGGTGAACACCGGTGGTCTTGTGTCTGTAAAATCAACATATGTAGCATCCTGCCTGTTATGATGGCGACCATGATTTTCTTGCATCTGATTCTGATTACTTTGAGTCATCTCATGAAGCAAACGAGAATTTTCAACCGTCACATTGACAAGTGCGGCTATAGCATCCGCTAGATTTGTTGGAACTGGTGGCGGGTCTGGAATCCTATTCTCATCTTGTGAAGTACCAGGAATATACGAACCCCACGTACGACGCATCTTAAACTAGAACCAACTATTATACAACACTACTCTTCCTCTTCAAGCCACATTTTATGTATCCATTCCAGAAATATTGCCGTCTTCATTGTCACTCTCATCGATCATTACTACTTCTTCGGGATCTTCTTCATCTTCCGATTCACTTTCATCGACAAGGATGACACCTGGGTACATTGCATCAGCTTGGGGTTCATGATTAGGATCCAGGAGATTGCTTAGCCTATGAACTTCCTCATGTAGATAGGTATTATGCTCTTCTAAGTCTTCTACATAAAATTCTAACTCATGAGTTCTAGCTCTAGTTATATTTTCCCTATGCCAAGCTTCATTCCTTCCTTCCACCGTATGAACTAACATCCGTTCACAGTTCCTGTGAGCGGTGGTGAGACGTCTTAATTGCTCCTGTAATCTGCCCACCTGGATGGCATCCATAGCCCTATCTCTAGTAGCTTGGGCTAACTCTACAGAAATCCTCTGTATCTCTACCTCAGGATCAGGCCTAGAGCTGCTACTGCTAGCACCGTCATTCCTAGGGGCAAGTTGGTGACGAGGAACTCCTTTGGGCCTAGTGGACTTACGGGGCGTAACCTTGGTACGAGCCATACTGTACAAAGCAGGATTAATCCAAGTAAAACAATCTGACAACAGTCTCAAGAGCAGTAAGGGTGGACTACACAACTCAACCCATACACACTACTCACCTAGACTCAGAGACAAAGGAAGTAACAAGTGAATTAATTATGATGCATGAATCGTTCTTACGAACAAAATCATCAAAGCTTATATAGAACATAAACAACATTTGTTTTTATATAGGGCATAGTAAGATTACTACTCCACCACACAAAGCCTTTTTAATCAAATAAGGAATGGTGAGAAAGAAATAAGATAAGTCAGAAGCAATTTGGACCAAATTAACAAGTTAAATTTAGTCATCCCAAATCATTTTAAAGTTTTCGTAAACCAATACAACAAAAACTTTGTAACGATCGCCCTGATACCATTCTGTGGCAGAACCTCCTAAATCATAGGGGCCACATGCACCTGTCACTGTCCAACGACCTTTGACATCTATGCATACGTTCCCGGTAACTTAAGAAGACTGTCGGGTGTCCTCGGGGAACCCCGAATCATCCATGATTTCCGAGCAGGATCACATTACAGAGTCATTGCAGTATTACAACAGTTTATTCAAATAGATACACCAGAGTAAAAACAGCGGAAGTCTTACAATAATATAGTTTACAAAACAGTAGTTTCAAACCTCACAACTAAGTTCGATGATTAATACAAAATGAAATAGTGGAGTGGCATTATAATATAATACAAAACACACAATGAAACTGCCCTACCCAAGGGCCACACATTTACTTCTCATCGTCAGATCAAACAATAGTCATGCAGCACGATCCAAAACAGATCTGCTCATGAGGCTCACCTGAAACAAGGGTCAATGAACCCTGAGTACAAAAGTACTCAACAAGACTTAACTGAAATAAGAATTAAAAGAACATAGGAATGCAGGCTCATGGGATTCAAGGTATGGCTTTAGCAATAATCAAAGTTCTTTTGCGTAAAAGCACTTCAATAAAATTTTTTATATCAACATTTAAAACTTCATAAGATCATATAAAAAGCTGACACGATCTGCATTGAGATCATGAAACTTCATAACCAACACCTTCACAGACCATCCTCAAGTTCCAGTTATTGATTACTACGATGATGAACAGTGAGTTGAGTCTCCATAACCGAGGAGCAACGACGATTCGAAGCGATTAAACCCAGCTAGGAATTCCAGACCACATGACATATGCAGGTCCCCGACTCACATATATCAACCTACCCTCGGATCCTCAAAACAAGAACGGGTCCACGCCACCCGAGAATACAGTACTCCACCAATCCAGCCCATTGCCACATGGGTACACGCTATTCCTGCCATCTCTCCACTCCCAGTGCGCGAGTAGCCATTCTCGTAATAGAATAGCCAAGTTCAGGCTTACCGGAGTATGTGGTTAGTACTACAAAGTCTCACCTCATGCAATTCAACAATGGTACGGACCTTAATCAACACAGGCGGAAAGAACCCGCTCACAAGACCTCCATGTCTTGTGGCTCCCATACACCAAGTCCGCCCAGTCTAGATTTATTACTCCACATGCTCATATCACATGATAACATAAGTAACCAAAGTTCCATTTAAAACCTGCAGATGACAGGTAATCACCCGACTTTCATCGTTCTAAGCATAGCTAAGCGTAACTAGGCATATACGAATTAAAACTGGTAACAGGGTAAATATGGAATACCAAGGTTGGTAATGTACCAATTCGGTTTTCACTTGACTCCTAATCACTTAATGCAGTAAAAAGAAGCAAAAGCGAAATCAATTTGTAAATTACAAGGTAGGGTTGTATGCATCCGGGGCTTGCCTTCGTTGACGGAAAAGTCCGGTTCCTGCGACGTTTCACAAGTATTCGATCCGACCTCAACAGACGGATTAACTTCTTCAACCACTTGATTAACTACCACGTGTTCACCTTCGTTCACTACACGTAGTAACAATGCCATGTTTAATATGATGCGAGATATAAAACATGATGCTCGATGATGGATGCAAAATTAACAACTTGAATACAACTTTCCTTCGCGGTACAGTTGCAAGCCAACAAAACCAACTGACACTAACATAGGTGACTTGATCAAACTGATCTTGAAACCCTACTGATCACAAAACATGACCAAAACAAGATCAAACCATAACCTAACACTTAGGGTTTGCTTTAATTCAATTTTTAATTAATTTGGAAAATAAGCTAAAATGAACTTGTTCCAAATGACCTCAAAATTTTATGCTTGCATCCACATGACAAATTAGTGTATCAAAATAAATTTCATAATTTTTGGAGTTATACAGTGCTCTACAAAAATTATGGAAATTACATTTATCAATTAATTGACTGAATTTTTGAACATTAAAAATTTATTCAAATTTCAAGTTTCATATTTTTAAACCATAATAGAACATGTACAGAAGCTACACACAAATTTTCAGAATTTTTGGAGCTGTAATTATTTTCCTATGAATTTCCAAAGTTGCTGCACTATTCAAAATCCAGAGAATAAGAAATCTCCCTGTTCTCTCTCCCTCCCTCTCGCTGACAGGCAGGACCCGCATGTCAGCGACACAGAGAGAGAACGCTGTGGCGCTACCGACTTCGGTCAACCAAAACGCACCAACGGCGAGACTCCGGCGAAGTGGACAGCACCATTATCATCAACATCACCCCACGAACCTATCCCGACCATGGCGGCCACGGTAGCTCGGCGGTGCTACGCCGGTGAAACGAAACCGAAAATGGTGAAACAAAAGGCACAGGAAGAACCAGGAGCTCACCCCGATCACGTTGAAGATGATGGACAAGCTGGAGGAACAACAGAGAGGCGGGTCGACGTTCACGGTGATCACGGCAAAGCAGAGATCATCGACGGCGGTGAATCGACGACTGCAGTGGGCAAAACGACCAAGCAACAACGGATTAAGTACCACAGCATTGAGACGAAGCCATAGGTACACTGATCATGGGCAATGGCTCACCGAAGAGCGCTGGCCACGGAGAGGTGGAGCTCGGCGGCGTTGTGGACGGCCGCGAAGAAGAAGGGTTCGCACCACGGATTTCTGGCGAAATCAATCGACCACAGTGGGATGGCTAGGCGCGCAAGGAGTAGGCGAAGCTATTGAATGCTTTGCTGTGATGATGGAGGCACTACAGCGACGGTGCGAGCTCGCCGGAGATGAGCGAGGACGACGGGAAAACAGAGCAAGGGAAAAGAAGAACGGCGACTGCTCCAGAGCTTTAAAGGACGGCCAAGGAAGCAAGGAGAAGCCACGGCGGAGTCTTTCCCACGCCAGCGCGAAGCCAAGGCCGCCACGCGTGCGCCTGGAACCGATCAGAAGGTCACCGGCAATGTAGCAAGAGCAGCGAGCACTGTTCACCAAAATTACAGAATTGCCATTCGTTTTCAAATTCAAATTACTCCCAAATTTGTATAACAACTCAAAAATCTCCAAAATTAAAAGTTGTTAAAAATCAAAAGTTCTTCAACTTTTCTTTTATAACGACCCCCTAATTCGGTCTACATTTTGAAATGCAAATTTGAATTCGAAAAGGGGACATTTAAGGAATTTCGCCTTTTCAAATAACTTCAAATTTTACTAAACAACTTGGAAAACTCCAAAAACAAACTTTATATAACTTGACAAGATCTATACTTTTGCTTTTAAGCTCAACCTCAAAATATGCTTAGATTTTGAAATGAGTTTTCAGGGTAGGATTTAATTATTAAAAATCAGGGTTTTCGGAATTTCAAATCAATACAAAGATTTCGAACTTGATTCAAACAATACCAAGCAATACTTATAACATAAATGTAAACTTGTTTTAGTGAATGCATATCAAAGTTTGCAATATGACCAATGCCTTGCAATGCATATGATGACATGTCCTGTTTTTAATATTTAAACACCCAGGGTGTTACACTGTCGAGAAGTTCGCTAGCTGGAGGACAAGTTCAACGGCCTCGAGCTCAACCACATCCCGAGGCGCCTCAACGAGGTGGCCGACGCGCTGGCAAAGGCGGCATCCGGCCGGGAGCCGGTGCCAATGGGTGTCTTCACCAGCGACCAACACAAGCCCTCAGTTTGCTATAAGGGTTTAGAACAAGATGGTGATGGTCCACCCATTCTAGGCTCGGGGGCTAACCAACCATCAACTCCATCCGGCCCCAAAGTCATGGAGCTTGAAGAGGACCCAGCGATAGAGCCCAACCCTCTAGTCAACTGGAGGACACCCTACCTCGACTACCACCTCTGTGATACGATGCCGATGGACAAGACAGAGGCCCGACGGCTCGCACGTCGCGCCAAGTCCTTTGTTCTTGTGGAGAGCGAACTCTCCAAGCGCAGTCACACCGGAATCCTGCAGCGCTGCATCCCTATCAAATGGGGGAAGTGTTTGCTGAGCGATATCCACGGTGGGGTCTACGGTCACCATGCCATGCCCAGAACCCTGGTCAGAAATGCATTCTGACAGGGCTTATACTGGCCTACCATGGTGGCCAACGCCGAGCAGATCATACGCACCTACAAAGGGTGCCAGTACTACGCTCAACAGACTCACCTACCAAATTTAAGAGCTCCAGACGATCCCCATTACCTGGCCGTTCATGGTTTGGGGATTCGATCTGGTTGGACCTCTCAAAAAAGCGCCTAGGGGCTACACCCACTAGCTTGTCACCGTAGACAAGTTCACAAAGTGGATAGAAGCTCGGCCGATCTCCGCGATCAAATTCGAGCAGGCCATGCTATTATTTCTCGACATCATCCATCGCTTTGGAGTCCCGAACTCCATCATCACAGACAACAGTACGCAGTTCACTGGGAAGAAGTTCCTTCGATTTTGTAATGAATATCACATCCACATCGACTGGGCCTCCATCGCGCACCCCCGAACGAATGGGCACGTAGAACACGCAAACGGCATGGTCCTACAAGGCCTCAAGCCTAGAATCTTCAACCGGTTGAATAAGTTTGGCGCAAGATGGGTCTCCGAGCTTCCCGCGGTGCTTTGGAGTCTAAGGATGACCCCAGTTGGGCCACCGGCTACACGCCATTCTTCATGGTCTACGGTTCTGAAGCTGTCCTCCCAACCGACCTCGACTACGGAGCACCAAGGGTTAGGGCGTACAATAAACAAGGAACCGAGGCATCCATCGAGGACGCCATGGACCAGCTAGACAAAGCACACGATGTTGCCTTCCTCTGCTCAGCCAAGTACCAGCATGCGTAACGTTGATACCACAACCATCGAGTGCGGGGTCAGGCCTTCAATGTATGTCATTGCGGAGGTACCGTACGTCGTGGTTCTCCACCTCATCCAGAGCAACAAGGACCGTCACAAGCTGTCCCCACCATGGGAGGGACCGTACGTCGTCACGAAGGTGCTCCAGCCAGGCGCCTACAAGCTAAAGACCATCGACGGCGAGGTCTTCGCCAATGCCTAGAACATCAAGCAGCTATGTTGCTTTTACCCTTAATAAACGCACACTACCATCGACAGCGAGGTCTTTGCCAATGCCTAGAACATCAAGCAGCTATGTTGCTTTTACCCTTAATAAATGCACACTTTCTCTTATCAGTTTTGTTATCGAACTCCTCGATATTTTGGGACATCCGACCCCAGCAACGGTAAAGGGTCGGGCCTCACTCAGGGGCTGATATGAGCACATTTATCCAGCAAGCATTCTCTATGCCTGCCCACCTTTTTACGTTAAGATATAAGAACTAGGTTTATGGGAACAAGCTCTAAGTATAATTGGTCGGACTGTGGGAGACCTACGCCCCGTCGGCTACGGTGTCTTTGCTCACCAGTATGATCAGAATTGGCTCACCCGCACTCTGAGCTTTTACAACCTTAACGACGGAAAGGGTCGGAGTGCGCTAACAATTTTATACAAAAAGGCAAGAAGAGCTAAAAAGTTGTTTGCTATAACAAAATTTGAAAGTCTATCCATTTGTTACAAGTTTCTCCACCCGGCTTATTTGCCTAACTAAATTCTTGCGTGGGATGTTCTCATCCTTTATCTCCGTAGGAAAATCTTGTCTCAATAGGTAGCACAAGTCGACACGATGGCTTAGCCACCACCGAGAAATGGGAAGGGAGCAGATGGGATCTCGCTCATATCCGGTGGAGGTTTCTCGGACCCATTACTCTTACCATCGAGGTAAAATCCGTGCCTAGCTCGATCGAATGGCTCAAAGCTACTATCGAGAGACAAGCACATTTACTTTATGCATTAATTTCGCTACCGAGCCTCTGACCCTAGCAATGGCAAGGGCTCGAACACTGCTCGGGGGCTGGCGAGAGTGTCTACCCGGTAGACATTCTCTATGACCGACCCCTCCTCACATTAAAAATTTGAGGCAGGGTGTGCGGACACAAACTCTGAGTAAATCTGGTCGGACCGTAAGGACCCTACGCCCTAGCGGCTATGGTGTTTTCGCTCACCAGCGTGATCAGAGTCTTTGTCTCCGCACCCCAAGCTCTAGCCTCCCCCTTCTCGGGAGGGGTTTGGAGGGGCCAACCTGTGGAATCTCCATCGAGGAGAGGCCATTAGGTCACCCAAGCCGAGAGACAGATAGGGAGTAGTGGAATACGCCATGCAGGTTACACCGGCTCTGTCACGAACATCGGATCTAGACCCCGCACGGACATATCTGGTAAGAGCTCCCTGGATCCGTCTCTGGAGCCATCTAGGTAACTTTACTGACCCTCGCTTTTTCTTTTCCATTATATGATCACCCATGCATCCATTCTCATTCATTCATTTATCCATTCATCCATTCTCATTCACTCATTCATTCATTCATCCATACATTCATCCCGTACACCCAAGCATTGCATATGCAATTGTTGCATCACAATGCTTTGCGTTGTGTCATGAAGCGGTAGTCGTCTCATTTGATATGAGCGGTGACCAACCGAGGTTCGAAGGCCAGCCTGCGAAGGGCTCGAGGCTGCCTCATGTCAAACAGAGCTAGGGGAGAAAAACCGAGATGAGCCCCAGCGGCCTTGCCCAACCCTGCTCAGAAGCGGATAGGGACATCTCGACCTTTCTCGTTCGATTCTAACCTTGAGCCAAGCCCACAGAATCTCCATCGAGGAGAGGCCAATGGGCCACCCAAGCCTATCGAATGGCCCGGGCATCTGCCGGGAGGTGGGTTAAGAAGTAGCGGAATGCCACAAGAGGGCTCTACCAACCCCATCAGCGGATGACGGACCTAGATTCCACTCGAACATGCCCGTTAGTGAGCTCACCAAGCACGATACTTGAGCCATCAAGGCAAGTATCGTTAGCTCAGCCCCTCTGGTTGCGGAAATTGAGGACGGGGTGACGCATGAAATTCGGCTGACCCCTACCGAACCCCATGGGGCTCAGGGGCTTGGGCCGCCCGACCCTAAATCGAAAGACCAGGGTTTGAAGGTCGACCCGCGGAGGGCCCGAGGACGCCTCGCGTCGAACAAGAGTCAGGGGAGAAAACACAGATGAGCCCCTGTGGCCTCATCTCAACCTTCTCATTCGATCCTAGCCTCTAGCCGAGCCTATAGAATCCCCATTGAGGGGGCACCTATTGGAAGGTAGGTCAAGGAGTAGCGGAATGCAACACGAGGGCTTTGCCGACCCCGTCATGAACGATAGAATCGGATTCCGCTCGAACAAGCCCGTTAGTGAGCTCAACGAACGCATCACTAGAGCCATCGAGGCAAGGGATGATTAGCTCAACCTCTCTGGTTGTGGAAACCGTGGACAATCACAAAGGCAAGCCGACCCTCGACTAAACCCTTGCTACGCACGGGGGATCGAGGAAGGTCGGACTCATAGGGAGACTGAACGCATGCTCACAGATCAATAGCTAAGATCCTAGGGAGGGGGTACGCGCGAATACCAAAGATGCTTTCTCCTACTAGCGTCGCTATCCTCTCCTAGATTTTTAGTGACATCCGACCCCAGCAACGGCAAGGGGTCAGATCTCACTCGGGGGGCTGATAAAGGTATGAATACACCTTTTCTGTAATAGTCACCGCGTCAGATCTCTTCCCCACATTAAGCCTAGCGACAAGGTTTGCGGAAACGAACAACTAAGCATCCCTGGTCGAACTGCAAAAAGCCTATGCCTCGGCGACTATGGTGTCTTTGCTCCCCAGCGTGATCAAAGTTTCCCTCTTACAGCTCAGGCCCTACGATCTTAACGAACAGAAGGGTCAGAATACGAGAGCCCCTTTTTCACATACAAAAAGGGAGGAAAACAAGTTCAATCAAACAAAACGAAATGACAAAATTGTTTTTACGATACATAAGGATCGGCACTTGTCCTTTGATTACAATAAATGATCATCTGACTAACTAGCCCCTCTAGGGGAGAACTATGTCTTCAATTCTGTTAGCTAGGTCCTGCGAGAGAGGAGCCACCGCTATCTCTATCTCTTCTAGCTCATGGGCTTTGTAGCTAGGAGCAAAGCTGAGGCTCATCGTCTCCATGTCAATGCTGTCCATGTAATGAGAGCGGGCAATTACAAAGGCTTGGTTGATCCCGGCGCGAAGGGCGTTCCTTTCAAGTTGGCACACCCGTGCCGTGATCTCGACGGCATGGGCCATGAGTGAACTGGTCCCCTCCGACCGCACCTCCTCTAGGTCATCGCAGACCACTCCAAGGGCAGCACTCAGTGTAACAGAACCGACCAAATCATAAGAACGTAAGTACAAAAACAATCACCGAAGCGATCAAATTCCTGTACTTAAGCTCCCATAATCCCGGTAGTCCGGAAATCACGAAGGATTTCAACCAACTCTCGACATACAAACCAAGATCGTAATGATTCAACACAACACATCATTCGTTACAACATTTCACAAGTAGCATTCGGATTACATCCATCAGAGTTCAAATAAAATATTACAAACCAAGTTTGAGTGTGCGGAAGCAACATAGTTTAGTACATAACTTCATAGTTTCAAATACATTGCCAGATCAGAGTCATGTCCCACAAAAGCATTATCAGGTACGAGAACTAGTAGAGACCGCTACTAACGGTCTAGTCTTCATCCCCAATGAGGAGAAGCAAGACTTGCAAACAACCAAAGAAGAACTGGTCATCTGCAACTGGTGGGAAATAAACCCTGAGTACGAGAAGGTACTCAGCTAGACTTACCCGACAAAAATCAAAAATAAACGACACCAAGGATCATGCAAGGCTTTTCAGGTGGGCTAGCTTGACACATTTGCATAAAGAGCTTATGAGCATAGTAACCAATTTAAACTTAGCATCAAGCTTATCATCATTTACCCATCCACTAGATTAGCACTGTACTAGAGCACTCACTTATTAGGAGCAAACAATATTAACCATAGCAGGTATAATAAGGTTTTGTCATCATCATATCATCATTTCCGAACCATTAAGTTATTAAGTGTATCTACATTGGAGATAAGCCCGTCAAGTTCTCACTAACCGAGAGAGACGGCGATTGAATCGAATTACAACTCAGGTGAGGGGTATTCCTAACTCTCACCTGGCATACTTTGCAAGGGTAGTCGTGGGTCACCTTTGGAACATCTCAGAACCAAATTGCGGGTTCGATCAGCGCCAAAGACTCTCGAGGATTACCCTTCCGCGGGAGACGATCGGGACTTTTAAATCACCGCCTTGGACTCACGCCACGGCTCCCTTCCGAGGCGCACTTTATACTTATCGACTCCCGGCCCGAGGTGAGCTACTCGGCTTCACGGTCGGTCATCGGACACGACCAACTAAGAGAGAGGCATCGTTCAACATGAGCAGGAAAGGCTCCAAGAATCGGTCCTTAAGCGACTGACGGAGTCACCGCAAACCGGCAAGCCTCCGTCCGGTCTTCATTTCAAATTAAGACTGGTTCTTTTCCACGATAGCAAATATAGCCAACCGTGCCACATGTATCTTCCTATATCTCACAGGTGACTGGAAATCACCCGACTTCTACCGCGTTTAAGCAGGGCTAAGCACTACTCGAGCCTGAGCTACATAGGGTTCAGGGTATCAATATCTGGACAAGGAATGGGTAACTAATGCAGCAAGTGTTTGCATCCAACACCTAAACTTAATGCAACAATATATGTAATAATAATCACTGTGAATCTGCAGTTCGGAAAATAGGAGGCTTAATATGCTCGGGCTTGCCTTTTCACAAAGTTGCAAGGACGGTGGTCGTGGCACTCAACGGCGACCTCGTCGGCACTTCTCTGAAAGGTCGCTCCTCCCGAATCTCCGGTGTCGGTGCTGGCCGCCGCCTTTCAGTTCCTCGAATTCTAGCAGAGGTTACTCCTTCCGGTACACCTATTGCATGTCAATGCACAAGATAAATATCATGGATGCATAAGGAATGACATGATGCTCATGATGAATGAATCACAATGGGTGTTTACGAAAACATCACTGGACACTCGTTTACCGAGTAATTAGCTCTATTCAAATCACTTTAAGCATGCATCCAACTTAACTTAAATAACAAGAGCAACTTACCTAACTTGCATAACCTAAGATAAAGATGCTCATCTTCAGTTAAAGGCCTAACACCTAGGAACAGTAACATGAACTTAGAATAGTACAGACATGCTTAAAATAACAGTTAAAGCTTCATATGCAACAAGTAGTAACTTAATTCTATCATAACCAGAGTTCTATAACTCCAAATGACTTGCAAGAGGACATTCTGGAAAGCTTATGAAATTCTCTACAATTCACTTGTAAACATCAAAGCATGATTCTGAAGTTAACCAAATCAAATTCCAGTAGACCTAGAATCTGTCCAGAATGACGGGGTTGCTAACTTAATTATTTAATGATGGTGCAAAAGCCTAATTTGACCAAACCAAGTTTACCAACTTGTTTTTCATATCTTAGAAACATCAGAAAGTATAGTGCTAACTTCTAAATAAATTATTTAATATCCTTTTCCAATTTATTTAGTTAATTAGGTGATTTAAGCAATATATAGTAAGACTATTCATAAAAATCTACAAAAATTACAGTAGCTATCTCATGCTGCACATAGACTACCATAAAAATTTCAAAGCCATTGGACCAACATAACTTGCTGTATCCAAAATAATAGATGCCATGTCTATTTCTAGCATAATTAGGAAACCTTATTAAAAAGTGTCAAGCAACAGATTTCCCATTTTTCCTAGCATCCTTCTAGCATAAGAATAGCACCCATAAAATTTCACCTTCTCTGGATCTATAGAAAAATTATGAAAATTCACACAAGATCCACCTATTAATAAAAGGAAATTCTATAACTTAAAAACTATACATGCACTAGCTCTGAAATTTTTACCAGAGATTCTAATAAACCAAAATAGAGGACCCACAAAATTTCATAATTTTTGGACCACAGAAACTCAAGATAAAATTCAAACAAGTTTGCATGCTTCTAAAACACATTTCAAAGTCCTAATTAATTCATCAAAATTTCTAAAACATGTGCTCATATAATATTTTTGTTAAATATTAGACAATACTAGGAACTCAACAAAATTAGAACCATGGCATTTGGATCTATATACTAAGAAATACAGATTTTTGAATCATGCACAAAATTCTCGTGAAAACAAAACAAACAAATTAATTAAGAAAACCTACTTGACTATCATTGGGTGGCCCAAGAAACATGCCCACGAGCGCACTGCCAGGCTGCCCAAGCCGACAAGCATGCCCGAGCTGGGCTCGCGCCAAGAGCGATCTTGTTGACAGGGGAGGACCCACGCGTCGAGATGAGGCAAAGGAGGAGGAGAAGGGGACGGCGGCGAAGCTCGTCGCCGGGAGCTTCTCCGGCGAAGGCAAGGGTGTCTACGTGCTCGCCTCATCCTAGCGGACCTAGGAGAGCCCTTAGTCGTAGCTATAGATGCCGCTAGCAGGGGTGTCGATGGCCACGGCGGTGCTCGGCCACAACACGGCTTGGCCCATGGTTAAAGGCGTCTCGGCCCTCATGGCCGACTCTAAGAGTTTTGAAGGGTTCACAGAATCCAGCGCAAGGGGAGAAAGGGATGGAAGGGGCTCGAGTAGCACGGCCACGAAGCGAGCTTACGGGGTGGCGGTCATGGCGACCGGTGGAGCCGCGCCACGGTGAGAGCTACCGAGGCGAAAATGGAGTGGCAAAGTGGGGTCGGGGACGTGGAGAGACTCACGAAGGAGCTGTGGTTCAGAGGAATCGGGCAATGGTGCTCGGGTTTGGGTGGAATTTGCTCGGCGGTGCTCGGTGTTCCGGTCGCCGTGCGCGCGGAGGAAGGAGAAAGGAAAAGCAAATGGCGCGGCGAGTGTGATCGGGCAGGCGCAGGGTGGCTTCAAGGCGTGGCTGCGACGCCAGGACATCCACGGCGCGTGGCCTGCGCGACAGAAGGCCGGCGATGAGTGGCGGACACGCGGCGTCAAGACTCTGCGTCGGTCGGCCACGGCGATCGAACGCTTTTTTTAAACGTTGCGATTGAGACTCGATTTAACGGATCACAAAGAACACTTCAACGCGTCAACACCGCTAATCCGTGGATCGTTTGCAAAAATAGTGTACATGACAATTGTAGGCCTATCATTCCTCTACCATTTCGCTTCAAGGACCATTCCCTAAGTCGCCATGGATCAGAAGTTACATCAAGCCAAAGTTGGCTTGATCCAACTGAAATGCACCATGACTTAGAATATTTTTCTAAGTGTTGAAAACAGCATGTATTTCTAACTTGTGGACCATGTTTGACCATGTTCTAGACCTTTTCATGAGTTGACCATAAAACAACTTTTGTTCCTTGATAAATTAGCTACAACTTTTGTAAAGAGTGCACAGCCATGCAAAGCTTCTAAGTTGGACTTTTGAATCAGTCAAACGAGGGCACTCCATGGGTCAAATTAAGTCAAACTTGCACTTGAGGGCATTTTGGTCATTTTGGTCTACATGAACAATGTTCCAACAAGTAAACTAAGTATAGTTAAGGTGTATTAGACCATGATCACCCATTTTACAAAGTTGTTATACCACTTCTACTGATCACATGTGATAAAGAAAGTAAAAACAAGCAATTCATACATATGTTTCCATACAATGTTTCACATGTTGCATGACCTTGTTGTTACCCTATACTTGTCACATTACTACCATGTTGCCATGCTTCAAGACATGGGAATTTCATGTTTCATTGATATGTTGCACTACTACCATTCACAAGCAATCTAGTACGAAACAAACAGAATATGCGAATGTTTCATATGTATGTTTCAGGGAAAATGACATGATGAGATAAATGATGCACATGTTTATGAGACAAAATGCAATTAGTAGAAGCCAAACACCGAGGGTGTTACAGCCCTCCCCCCTTAGAAAAATCTCGTCCCGAGATTTGGAAAACATACCAATCAGTATAGAAAGCTGGATAGTTTTCCTTTAAATAATCTTCTCGCTCCCAAGTTGCATCCCGTTCACTATGATTACTCCAAACTACCTTGTATAACTTAACCACTCGTGTACGAGTCACTCTTTCTTGTGTATCCAGAACTTGCACGAGTTTTTCCTCATAAGAAAGATCAGATTTCAAGTTGACTTTTCTTGCTGCTATTCTTTCCTCGGGAATACGAAGACACTTCTTCAGCTGGGACACATGGAATACCAGAAATATAGCTCCCATCTCACGGGGTCGATCGAGTTTATAGGCTACTCTTCCACTTTTCTCGATAATGCGGTAGGGTCCAACATATCGAGGCTCAAGCTTCCTTTTAATTCCAAAACGCTTGACTCCTTTCATAGGGGATACCTTCAGATAAACATGATCACCTACTTCAAACTCAATAGGTTTCCTTCTCTTGTCAGCATAGCTCTTTTGTCTAGCCTGTGTGGCAGTCATATTCTTTTGTATAGTTCGGACTTGCTCTTCGGCTTCTTTTACAAAGTCAATACCATAGAATCTTCTTTCCCCGGGTTCCACCCAGTTCAAAGGAGTTCTACACTTGCGGCCATAAAGAGCTTCAAAAGGAGCCATTTTGATACTCTCTTGATAACTGTTGTTATAAGAGAATTCAGCGAGAGGTAACCAGTCTTCCCAAGAGCCTTTGCAAGAAATAAGACAAGCTCTAAGCATGTCCTCAAGAATTTGATTAACACGCTCAGTCTGTCCTGATGTTTGCGGATAATAGGCAGAACTACGGATTAGATGAGTGCCAAGATTTTGATGTAAGCACTCCCAAAAGCGAGCCGTGAACTGAGGTCCTCTATTAGAAACAATGGATTTGGGTACACCATGGAGACGTACCACTTGTTGAAAATAAATCTCAGCATAATTGTGAGGATGATAGGTAGACTTGACCGGAATAAAGTGAGCAGATTTAGTTAGACGATCTACGATAACCCAGATGGAATCACAACCCTTGTTGGTAGTGGGTAATCCAACAATAAAATCCATACTAATTTCTTCCCACTTCCAGTCAGGAATAGAGAGTGGCTGCAACAGTCCGGGCCTTATGTGAATAGCCTTGACTGCAATGCAGTTATCACACCTTGCCACGTAAGTGCGATTTCTTTCTTCATCTTGGTCCACCAATAATCTGACTTGAGATCTTGATACATTTTACTACTACCGGGATGGATGGACAACTTAGAAGAATGGGCTTGACCATAATTTGATTTCTAAGTTCTTTATCTTTGGGTACCACAAGTCTATCATTAAACCAGAGAATTCCTTTGTCATCGACCTTAAAGTGTTTGGTCTCTTTTTCTTTCATTTTCCGTTTGATGTGAAACACACCCACATCAGTCTTACGGAGTTCGATAATTCGACTTCTAAGAGAGCAATCCACAGTGATATTGTGAAGTACTACAGGATGAAGGAGTGTGTGAGATGAACATCTTCACTAACTAAGGAATTGCAATGGGCCTTTACGCTTAAGGCATCAAGAACCACATTCGCCTTACCGGATGGTAGTGCACTTGAAGGTTGTAGTCCTTGATCAATTCTAACCGGCGCCGTTGGCGCATGTTCAACTCGGGTTGAGTAAAGATGTACTTGAGGCTTTTATGGTCGGTATAGATGTTGCACACATTACCCAAACAAGTAATGTCTCCAAATCTTCGTGGCATGAACAATCTGCGGCTAACTCTAAGTCATGGGTAGGATAGTTGACTTCATGCTTTGAAGTTGGCGCGAGCAAGCATAAGCAATTACCTTCCCTTCTGCATAAGAACACACCCCAAACCGGTGCCACATGCATCACAATAGACATCAAAAGGCTTTTCGATGTCGGGTTGTGCTATATACTGAGCGAGAGGTTAGCAAGGTCCGCAAAGTGTGGAAAGCCTCTTCACACTTGAGTCCACACAAACTTCTCATCTTTCTGCAGAGGCGAAGAGTCATGGGCTTGGCGATTTTTGAGAAATCCGGGATAAAGCAACGATAATAGCCACCAATCCCAAGAAACTTGAACTTCGTGGACCGTAGTAGGTGCCTTCCACTCAAGGACTTCTTGCACCTTCGTAGGGTCAACCGAAATTCCATCACCGGATAACACATGACCTAGAAAAGGTATCTTGTTCAACCGTAATTCACACTTGCTTGAACTTAGCATAAAGCTGGTTGTCACGCAATACCGAGTTAAGACAATTCTCGGATGTTCAAAGATGCTCTTCTTTATTTCGAGAATATACTAGGATGTCATCAATGAACACGACGACAAACTTGTCCAATTCTCGCATGAATACTGTAATTCATCAGTACATAAAGTGTGCGGAGCATTTGTCAACCCAAAAGACATGACAAGGTACTCGAACAAACCATAACGGGTAGAGAAAGTGTCTTAGGTATATCTTCGGGATTTAATTTTGATCGATGGTAACCGGACCTCAAATCGATCTTGGAGAATACCTTAGCCTTAGAGAGCTCGATCAAAGCAGAATATCGATGCGAGGAAGAGGGTATTTGTTCTTGATGGTAACAGCATTTAGGGGACGATAATCTACGCACATGCGCAAAGATTCGTCCTTCTTCACAAAGATAGCCGGACAACCCCAAGGAGAAGAACTAGGCCTAATCAAACCTTTCTTCAATAGCTCATTCAACTGACTCTTTAGTTCAGCCAACTCATTGGGCGGCATTCTATAGGGCCTTCGAGATATAGGAGATGTACCCGGAATAAGTTCTATCTTGAATTCTACATCGCGGTCCGGAGGTAATCCAGGCAAGTCATCAGGGAAGACATCTGGAAACTCACAGACAACTGGTAGATCCTCAATGGCTTTGGCTAGGGTAGCATTGGCTGTATTGTGAAGAGAGATATCACGAGGTAACTGCACTAGAAAACCCTTCTTATCCACAGGATCCCTCAACATTACCACACGGGTTGACGATCGATCAAGACTCCATTCCCACTCATCCACTTCATTCCTAGGATTATATCAATTCCTACCCCGGTAGCACTACAAGATCTGTAAGAAACTCTCGATCCCCAATTTCAAGCTTTACATCTTTTACTACTTGGTTAGTCATGATATTATTCCCATGCAAACACTAATACAATAACCACCCTTGACAATTGTAATCACATTCATCTTATGCTTAGATGCAAAAGTAGAACTCACAAAGGAATGTGAAGCACCCGAATCAAAGAGCACAAGCTGCGTAGGGTGATCATTAACAAGAAACTTACCGGTGGTGACCACTTCACCAAAGCAGAATTTCCTCCATGAAGAGTGTAATGAAACACGCTCGACGACGGACGTTTCCTTGAGCATTCTTGGGAGGATGGGGACACCTATTTGCCCAATGACCAGGCTGGTTAAGGGGCCCAACATGGCTCGTTAGGCGGTGGGACATTGAGCTGCCCCGCCAGAGGTATTCTTTGGCAAGGAAATTGTGTACCTTTATGTAAAACCAGATTTTAGCTTGATTCTTCTTCGAGGTGGGCGGCACAGGACATTAGCATTGGGTGGACTTTGATCTTGGGCCATGGATATCATTGGTGCCTTAGACCGAGAAGCACCTGAATCAAAGTTTCTTTTGCGGTTCTTAGAAGCGGCATATATCTTATCATTGTTCTCTTGAGTCGAGTGTCACTAATAAACTCATTGAAGGTGACACACTTGCGATTTGCCCATTGACTTCATCAATTTAGGGAAAGTCCCTCTTGAAGCTAGCTATTCTCTTAGCGTCGGTATCGACAAACTCGAGGAGCATACCTCGCCAAAGTTGTTGAATGCCCGGAGGTATTCATTGAGACTCTTGTTGCCTTGGGTGAGCTTCATAAACTCAAGTATGCTTAATGGCCATGAGACCGGGAGGAATAAAGTGTCCTCTGAAAGTCACTGAAACCGACCCCAAACTATCTCGGCGTTTGCGGTGGAAGGTGGTCTTGTGATGTGTCCACTCAGATACTGCAGGGGCCTTGGAGCTGGTGTCCTGCATATGTGGCCTTCATACCTTCAGTCAAACGGAGCAATCCAAACCTTTGCTCTATCGTGCTCAACCATTCATCAGCTTGTAATGGTTCTTCTGCCTCACGAAAGATAGGAGGCTTTGTATCCATGAAGTCCTTAAAGCTGCTATACTGGTTTGGCTCGGGTCCTTGGCAGACATGACGATCCTCACGGTTAGCCATCTGATGCATAGCCTTAGCTAACATGCGCTAACTTTCCACAACCTGCTATGTGCATTAGCTCATTTGGGTGTGGGCAAGGCGGAGGTGGTTGTTCCTCATTTCCCATGCCACGACCGCATGACGAAGGTTATGATGAGCCATCTGCAAAATGTATAGCCAATGAGCACTGACGATGTGGAAATTTTTGTAGATGAATCGTATAATTATGCCCAAACTGAGTCCATTAGAGGGAATGTATTTAGATAATCAACAGAGGCACAATCATTCATCACAACCACACAATTCATCAAGCGCGTTCATGGACACATAAATGCGATGAACTTAACCAACCACTCGATCCATAGACCGCAAAGACGGAATTTATCAAAGGCTCACATACGTGGAGCATAATACGTTCGATAGGTTACATTCAAGCCATAGTGGTTCCAAACTTACATCCAAAGATAACTTATGGTTCGATATTACATCCCAACAATTACTTATTCCAAAGCTACTCGTTCATGCATGAGGATCAACAAAGACTAGCTCTTGCGCGCATTAGCTAAGTAGTAAGCTAAACTACGCGATCGTCCTCGAGTCGGTGTCGAAGATTTCTCCTCCATCTTCATCACTAGTGTGCTCTAACTCCTCATCTTCCTCCTCATCGTGGAATGTCCTCAGTCCATTGACCTCCATGTCATCATCACCTTCACCATGATGACACCGAACCCATCTCATCCTCATCCTCGGGTGGCGGGGAGAGGGTGAAGTTGATTGTGTAACAGGTGAACCTCCTCATGGAGATTGTCGTTGTACTCCTCAAAGAATTGCCACTTGCTACTCTAGCTCTACCGTCGTGCTCTCAACACATCCTCCTCGTGCGAGCTTCATTCCGTTGGTTCATCACGTGAATCAACATGCGTTCCGATTGCGGTGAGCAAGCTCGTCAACCTCTGAACCTCAAGGGTCTCTTGGTCCCTTTCTGTGTCACTTGCTCCAAGCGGTCTTGAGCCGCATTCCTCTCAGCAGATCACCCGAGCAAGCTCATCCTCAGCCTTTCCTCCTCAAGTAGGCTCGGGGACGGGCTCACGAGGAGCTAAGCGGTGACGAGGCGCCCGCCTCCAGCGGATGGACTTAAAGCAAAGGCGCTTCGCAGTGCGCGCCATCAGAAAGCAAAAAGTTACAACGTAAGGGAGAATCATTTAAGGGATACGAAATTTAATTAGCCGGGACAATCATATTTTAAAGGAGGGAGTAATGCAAGAAATGCCATGTATGCTTGAACATGATGCATGCACGATCAAATGCGTCCTCACCATCCTAGAAAAATTTAAAGGCTAGGGAACTATACGGTGGCATACATACGCCTTCTCAGTATACGGTAGCTAGTCGATCTACAACGATACGTTGTTAGTGTACCCTCTGTAGAAAATTTCATTTCAGCCCAAGAATTTCCCACAATGCATAAAAGCAAGCAGTAACTAAATACTTTCATACATACATCCCCTGATGCACATACTCTAGTATCACAACTACCCGTCAGAGATACCCACATTTAAGTACTCTCATAGATACATGATTGAACATGTAAATATGCGAGCAACCACAACTACTCTCCCCTAGACCGACGATTGGACGGTCATGCTCTCACAACTCCCACTTACCAGAGCGTAGAGGTATTTGATCCAAACATTACCACCCAAGCGGATGGCATCCATACAATAGCACGCCGTATGGACAACGAAACAGAAACAAGCAGGAACCCCCAAGTTAGTACTTTAATAAGCCACCAAAGAGTCCTTATTTGGGCATAAGGGATATGACCACTGGCAATACTTAGTATTTAATTTAGGATTTTCACAAATACTTTTGTTTTAAATACACAAATGACGTGTTTAGTGTCAAATCTTGCTCGATACCATACCGTAATGAGAACCGACCAAATCATAAGAACGTAAGTACAAAAACAATCACCGGGCGATCAAATTCACGTACTTAAGCTCCCATAATCCCGGTAGTCCGAAATCACGAAGGATTTCAACCAACTCTCGACATACAAACCAAGATCGTAAT
Organism: Miscanthus lutarioriparius; assembly: GCA_904845875.1. NCBI lineage: Eukaryota > Viridiplantae > Streptophyta > Magnoliopsida > Poales > Poaceae > Miscanthus > Miscanthus lutarioriparius. The sequence goes on from CAJGYO010000572.1 coordinate 52,905, forward strand.
GATTCAACACAACACATCATTCGTTACAACATTTCACAAGTAGCATTCGGATTACATCCATCGAGTTCAAATAAAATATTACAAACCAAGTTTGAGTGTGCGGAAGCAACATAGTTTAGTACATAACTTCATAGTTTCAAATACATTGCCGGATCGAGTCATGTCCCACAAAAGCATTATCAGCACGAGAACTAGTAGAGACCAGCGCCCAACGGTCTAGTCTTCACCCCAATGAGGGGAGAAGGCGATTTGCAAACAACCAAAGAAGAAACTGGTCATCTGCAATGCGGTGGGAAATAAACCACGAGTACGAGAAGGTACTCACTAGACTTACCCGACAAAAAAATCAGAAATAAACGACACCAAGGATCATGCAAGGCTTTTCGGTGGGCTAGCTTGACACATTTGCATAAAGAGCTTATGAGCATAGTAACCAATTTAAACTTAGCATCAAGCTTATCATCATTTACTCCGTCCACTAGATTAGCACTTTTGTACTAGAGCACTCACTTATTAGGAGCAAACAATATTAACCATAGCGGGTATAATAAGGTTGTCATCATCATATCATCATTTCCGAACCATTAAGTTATTAAGTGTATCTACATTGGAGATAAGCCCGTCAAGTTCTCACTAACTTGGAGAGACGGCGATTGAATCAATTACAACTCAGGTGAGGGGTATTCCTAACTCTCACCTGGCATACTTTGCAAGGGTAGCCGTGGAGTCACCTTTGGAACATCTCAGAACCAAATTCGCGGGTTCGATCGGCGCCCGGCACTCTCGAGGATTACCCTTACGCCGGAGACGATCGGGACTTTTAAATCACGCCCTTGGACTCACGCCTCGGCTCCCTTCCGAGGCGCACTTTATACTTATTGACTCCGGCCCGAGGTGAGCTACTCGGCCCATGGTCGGTCATCGGACACGACCAACTAAAAGAGAGGCATGCGTTCAACATGAACAGGAAAGGCTCCAAGAATCAGTCCTTAAGCGACATGACGGAGTCCTTTGCAAATCGGCAAGCCTCCGTCCGGTCTTCATTTCAAATTAACCTTTGGTTCTTTTCCACGATAGCAAATATAGCCAACCGTGCCACATGTATCTTCCTATATCTCGCAGTGGTGACAGAAATCACCGACTTCTACAGCGTTTAAGCGAGGGCTAAGCACTACTCGAGCACTGAGCTACATAGGGTTCGAGGTATCAATATCTCGGACAAGGAATGGGTAACCAATGCAAACAAGTGTTTGCATCCAACACCTAAACTTAATGCAACAATATATGTAATAATAATATCAGAATCGCAGTTCGGAAAATAGGAGGCTTAATATGCTCCGGGGCTTGCCTTTCACAAAGTTGCAAGGACGGTGGTCGGGGCACTCAACGGCGACCTCGTCGGCACTTCTCTGAAGGTTGCTCCTCCACGAATCTCCGGTGTAATAGAAATTTGCTGCTTTTCGCTCAGTTCCTCGAATTCTAGCAGGTTACTCCTTCCGGTACACCTATTGCATGTCGATGCACAAGATAAATATCATGGATGCATAAGGAATGACATGATGCTCATGATGAATGAATCACAATGGGTGTTTACGAAAACATCTTTGGACACTTTCGTTTACCGAGTAATTAGCTCTATTCAAATCACTTTAAGCATGCATCCAACTTAACTTAAATAACAAGAGCAACTTACCTAACTTGCATAACCTAAGATAAAGATGCTCATCTTCAGTTAAAGGCCCTAACACCTAGGAACGATAACATGAACTTAGAATAAATGCAGACATGCTTAAAATAATGATTAAAGCTTCATATGCAACAAGTAGTAACTTAATTCTATCATAACCAGAGTTCTATAACTCCAAATGACTTGCAAGAGGACATTCTGGAAAGCTTATGAAATTCTCTACAATTCACTTGTAAACATCAAAGCATGATTCTGAAGTTAACCAAATCAAATTCCAGTAGACCTAGAATCTGTCCAGAATGACGGGGTTGCTAACTTAATTATTTAATGATGGTGCAAAAGCCTAATTTGACCAAACCAAGTTTACCAACTTGTTTTTCATATCTTAGAAACATCAGAAAGTATAGTGCTAACTTCTAAATAAATTATTTAATATCCTTTTCCAATTTATTTAGTTAATTAGGTGATTTAAGCAATATATAGTAAGACTATTCATAAAAATCTACAAAAATTACAGTAGCTATCTCATGCTGCACATAGACTACCATAAAAATTTTAAAGCCATTGGACCAACATAACTTGTTGTATCCAAAATAACAGATGCCATGTCTATTTCTAGCATAATTAGGAAACCTTATTAAAAAGTGTCAAGCAACAGATTTCCCATTTTTCCTAGCATCCTTCTAGCATAAGAATAGCACCCATAAAATTTCACCTTCTCTGGATCTATAGAAAAATTATGAAAATTCACACAAGATCCATCTATTAATAAAAGGAAATTCTATAACTTAAAAACTATACATGCACTAGCTCTGAAATTTTTACCAGAGATTCTAATAAACCAAAATAGAGGACCCACAAAATTTCATAATTTTTGGACCACAGAAACTCAAGATAAAATTCAAACAAGTTTGCATGCTTCTAAAAACACATTTCAAAGTCCTAATTAATTCATCAAAAATTTCTAAAACATATGCTCATATAATATTTTTGTTAAATATTAGACAATACTAGGAACTCAACAAAATTAGAACCATGGCATTTGGATCTATATACTAAGAAATACAGATTTTTGAATCATGCACAAAATTCTGTGAAAACAAAACAAACAAATTAATTAAGAAAACCTAACAGCTATCGGTGAAATTTGGCCCAAGAAAGCGTGCCCACGAGCGCCTGACAGCGCTGCCCGAGCTGGGCTCCCGCTCAAGCAGCGAGCGATCTTGACAGGAGGACCCACGCGTCAGCGAGACAGGCAGGGGAGGAGAAGGGGACGGCGGCGAAGCTCGTCGCCGGGAGCTTCTCCGGCGAAGGCAAGGGTGTCTACGTGCTCGCCTCATCCTAGCGGACCTAGGAGAGCCCTTAGTCGTAGCTATAGACGCCACTAGCAGGGGTGTCGATGGCCACGGCGGCGCTCGGCCATGGCACGGCTGGCTCCGGCGAAGCCAAGGCGTCTCGGCCCTCATGGCCGACTCTAAGAGTTTCAGAAGGGTTCACAGAATCCAGCGCAAGGGGGAGAAAGGGATGGAAGGGGCTCGAGTAGCACGGCCACGAGCGAGAGCTTCGGCGTGGCGGTCATGGCGACCGGTGGAGCCAGCGCACGGTGAGAGCTACCGAGGCGAAAATGGAGTGGAAGTGGGGTCGGGACGTGAGAGACTCACGAAGGAGCTGTGGTTCAGAGGAATCGGGCAATGGTGCTCGGGTTTGGGTGGAATTTGCTCGGCGGTGCTCGGTGTTCCGGTCGCCGTGCGCGCGGAGGAAGGAGAAAGGAAAATCAAATGGCGCGGCGAGTGCGATCGGGCAGGCGCGGGGTGGCTTCAAGGCGCGGCTGCGACGCCAGGACATCCACGGCGCGTGGCCTCTACGCGATGAAGGCCCGGCGACGAGTGGCGACACGTGGCGTCAAGACTTCTGCGTCGGTCGGCCCACGGCGATCGAACGCTTTTTCGAAGCGTTGCGATTCGAGACTCGACGAACGTGATCACAAACAACACTTCAACGCGTCAACACTGCTAATCCGTGGATCGTTTGCAAAAATAGTGTACATGACAATTGTAGGCCTATCATTCCTCTACCATTTCGCTTCAAGGACCATTCCCTAATTCGCCATGGATCAGAAGTTACATCAAGCCAAAGTTGGCTTGATCCAACTGAAATGCACCATGACTTAGAATATTTTTCTAAGTGTTGAAAACAGCATGTATTTCTAACTTGTGGACCATGTTTGACCATGTTCTAGACCTTTTCATGAGTTGACCATAAAACAACTTTTGTTCCTTGATAAATTAGCTACAACTTTTGTAAAGAGTGCACAGCCATGCAAAGCTTCTAAGTTGGACTTTTGAATCAGTCAAACGAGGGCACTCCATGGGTCAAATTAAGTCAAACTTGCACTTGAGGGCATTTTGGTCATTTTGGTCTACATGAACAATGTTCCAACAAGTAAACTAAGTATAGTTAAGGTGTATTAGACCATGATCACCCATTTTACAAAGTTGTTATACCACTTCTACTGATCACATGTGATAAAGAAAGTAAAAACAAGCAATTCATACATATGTTTCCATACAATGTTTCACATGTTGCATGACCTTGTTGTTACCCTATACTTGTCACATTACTACCATGTTGCCATGCTTCAAGACATGGGAATTTCATGTTTCATTGATATGTTGCACTACTACCATTCACAAGCAATCTAGTACGAAACAAACAGAATATGCGAATGTTTCATATGTATGTTTCAGGGAAAATGACATGATGAGATAAATGATGCACATGTTTATGAGACGAAATGCAATTAGTAGAAGCCAAACACCGAGGGTGTTACACTCAGGATACCAAGCTCATCGCTCTCTGCCTAAAGGTTCCTCCTCGCCTCGACGAGCTCCATAGCCAGCCCGACGGAGATGCCCTCGGCCTCCAGCCTCTAGGTTGTCGCCGCTCCGAGCTTGGCCTAGAAGGAGCCGATCCTCTGCTACGCCTCGTCGTGCTCTCGAACGACCTGGTCGCGCTCCTCGCGGGCCACGCCACGCTCTGAGCAGAGCCTCCCCACGGTTTGGATCAGCTCATCTCGCTCCTTGCGTAGCTGGGCGACCACCTCAGTGTCCTAACTCGCCCTCTTCTCTAGGGCTGCGAGCTTCTCCTTGGCTACTAGCTTTAGCTCCCGCTCCTTCTTAGCCTTGGCCAGAAGGTCAAGGATCCACTGGCGGGTCTCAGCATCCCTCTAAAGCAGCTTGTCCCGCTCCCTCCTAACTCTGGTGGCCTCCTCCTCATCTTGCCACACCCTCACCGACAGGGCCTCGAACGCCCTCTCGGTCTTATCCTCATGCCAACGGGACTTGGCCTCCCGCAGTCAGAGACTATCCGCCTCCTCGGTAAGGGGAGTCAGCTCGGCCACCCTCTATTGGGCAGCAACAAGCTGGGCGGTGACATCCCCGCGTAGCTGAGCCTCTTCAACGAGGCGGTCCCAGTTCTCCTTGTGCTCGCGAAGGAACCAGGATTTCTCTCGGCTGCGAGCGATAAGGGACTGAAAAAAGATGATGGTCATAACACAAAAATACATGAAAGAAAGAGGAGGGCGAGAGGCAAGGTTAAGTGAATACCCGACCAGTGGGAACGACGACTTTGCGTAGGGCGCCCCTGGCATGATCCAAGGCTTTTAGCGTGGCCGCAATCCCCTCGTCGAGACTCTCCCGCTCCATGCTCTCAGTGGCATCATCGAATGCAAAGAGTGTCAACGTCGGGTCTTGCGGATCCGTCCACCGGAGTAGGGGCTCATCCTGGGCGGGCGAATGGCTGCCCCCCGATGTCAGGGCCAGGAACGATTCCCCACCGGTCCCCTCTGCCACTACCATGATGTTCGGGGACCCCTCGGTCGTGTCCCCCTCTATCTGGCCCATGTCGGGCGCTGTCGCTTGGATCGCTGGTGGTGTTGATCGTGTCGCTGCCTTGGCCACCACCACGGTTGCATCCGACTATGTCTCGCCCGTCACAGCCACTGCCACCTCTACCTACATCGGTGGGGCCTTGACCAATGGCGTCATGCCCACCGTGGCCAGCAACACAAGCGCGGTCGACGGCTTCGTCCGCCCCATCATCGGTAGCGGAATCACCTCCGTCACCGGATGCTCGGCGACCTCCGAGGGCGTTCCTTTAGCCCCAGCGCCTGCTTGTCCCACCGAGGGCACGGGAGCCACCATGGGCGGCGCCTGACCGGCCGATGAGGCGGTAACACCGGCGCTGCTCCCGCCCAAAATGGGTGCTACGTCGACCGACGGCCGCCGCCTCACCTAAAGGGCGATGCTCTTCTTGGGCGCCAGCGCCAAAAGGTTGTGCCACCTCAAGACACTGTAAGAAATAAAAGGCATAAGTCACGCTAAAAGCAGAGAAAATAGAGGAGCCGATGACTTACATCGGCGCTGTTGGACGATGGACATGTTTGGGGGGCGAACCCCCAGATCTCTGCTTCGCCTTGTCGGGGTGGGGCCATTTTGAGCCCGCCCCCTACTCTTGGGTAGAGGGGCTCTCTTCCCTTACATCTGGGGGCGCGGTGGCCAAGCCACCCTCCTCCATCGGCACCTCGGGTGCAGCGGTAGATCCACCCATCCCTGCTGGCTCTTGGGGCGCTTCGGTGGAACCAATCTCCTCCGCTGGCACCTCAGGCGTAGTGGTAGATCCGCCCACCCCTGTTGGCTCTTGGGGTAGGCCGATGGTCTGGCCTGTCTCCACCGACCTCATGGACGCGCCTTCCCCTCCATGAAACGGGAAGGGTCCCGACCCCTGCAAGGATGAGCGGGTACCTATCATCATATCCTCGCTCTCCGGGTTATCACGCTCGATGTCATTGACAACCTCATCATCATCTTCCTCGTCATCATCATCATCCCTGTCAGTGTCCTCCCCTCGCTCCCGCGCTAGTAGTTTTTGCTGCCTCTTCTTCCTCTCGTCCTCCTTCGCTTTCCTCTGCTGCTTGGCCTCGGCACGATTCGCCGCCCTCATGGACAGATCCCTCGCCAGCGGAGCCGGGTGATCCATGAGGATGAGGTTCCTTGGCTGGTCCCCCAATCTCAATGTCAGTATCAAGGGGTTGGGAGTTCAATTGAAGAGAACGCATGAGGAAGGGAAAACTTACAAGGACAAATCCTGATTCTGGCCGCATCGGGGGATGCCCCGACACCGGGTCCACAAAATCAAGGGGGGCACCCGCGCTGTCCCAAGAAGGCTCCATTGCCTCCTTGATGCGCTGTGCGACTTTAGAGGGGGAGAGCGCCTTCTCGGCAAGCATCGTCCCATCGAATGACGCCCTGGGCGCCATCGCGTATAGGGGAAGCGCGTGCCTCATCAGTGGCACCACCCTCCTCGCGTGGTAGGCGCCGATGATGCCTAACCCCTTTAGGCCCCTCTCATTTAGGATTTGGATGGCGGTGACGTGGTCCTAGATCCTCTTCTTGTCCTCCTCCGGGACACCCCACTTCCTCCATGAGTCCGGGCCCTCTTTGACTTGGCGCCCGGTGAACTCTGGCAGGGGGGTGGCTGCGTCGTTCTTGAGATAGAACCAATGCGAATGCCACCCCTTGTTGGAGGTTGACAGATGCATTGACGGGTATTCGCCGACCCGGTTGTTCCGGAGTTGGATGTCGGCGCATCCCATCGGCGTGTTCAGCTCCTACTTCTTCTCCAGCTTCTTCTAGAGGGTGACGACGAACAAGTACCGCCACAGATCAAAGTGGGGACTGATCCCCAGGAATCCCTCACACAGGGTGACGAATGCCGCCATGTGCTGGATTCCATTGGGATTGAGGTGCTGCAACTCGATTTGGTAGTAGTGCAGCAACCCCTGGAGAAATTTGTGGGCGGAGGTGGCGAACCCCTGCTCAAGGAAGTGCGTGAATGAGACGACATAGCCATCGGGCGACAACAGCACGTCCTCCTTGCCGGGCAGCCACCACTCCTCGGCAGCGGTCCACGTGTAGAGAAGACCACAGCGGACGAGGCCCTCCATACGCTAGAGGGTGATATCAAAGCAGTACCACGGCTCCATTAGAAGATGGGGGTGGGTGGATGCGAACTAGACTGTAGCTGAGACGCAGATACGGGGAGCTTAGGCGATTGGCGGTGGAGGTTGCAGATGCGAAGGCAAGGAGGCAAAGTATGAAACCCTGGGGGTGAACCCTTTGGTTTTATAGGGGCGACGGATGCAAGGAAACCAACCATCCACCTAGATCTCCGCGCCTACCATGATCTGCCACAACGTCACGCCATGGGATATGCGCACGCAATCCCTATCCTTTCCTTTGAAAGACTCGTCGGACGTTTCGCCTCCCCGGGTGGACCAGGACTCGTTACGAGTAAGAGGAATACGGATCAAAAAAACACATCTATGGCCCGTTTGGGCCTAGGAGTTCGATGGTTGGCCCATCAATGGGTCCAACAGCCGCTCCAAGCACCCCTACAATAAGGGATGGAAAGGGGCTGGGCCCCGCAAGCGGCCAGCGCCACGGGCATCTTGGCCCATCATTGAGTTTCAGCCAGGCTGACCCTGGTCGGATCCCCGCGAATGGGATACCGGACCCCAATCAAACTATCCAGCTAACAAACCACCAAATCTTACAACCATACCCATGAAGGGTCCAACCTCGGCAATAAGGAGCCATCGTCTTCAGGACACGCCGTGGGCAACAATAGAGGGCCAGGGCTCTCAGAGTCCTCTTTTTCGGAAAAACCTTTGAAGGAGTATTCTACTCCTCCGTAGGCTCAGGGGCTACACCCGGGTGCGCTCGCGCGCACCCGCTGGCAAGTCAAAAAATCCCCCAGGCGATTCTACTCGAATCGCCCGGGGGCTCGGGGGCTACTGTCGAGGACCAATACTAGGGTACCCGAAGAGGAGGAGCTAATGACCATCAACATTGATTCATCCGAATGATCAAGAGCGCGACTCCGCCTCATCTGGCCGCCAAGGGCATGGGCCCTGCCTCATCTGATCCCCAAGGGTTAGCTCCGCCTCGATGAGCGCTGCGGCCATGGGCCCCGCCTTGCCCGACCCTCGAGGGTTGGCTCTACCTCTGCTGACTCCCGAGGGCTAGCCCCGCCTCAAACGACGTCTGAAACAACACGCGCAGATAAGGCAGGGCACTCAGGTCAACCGCAATACCGAGGACCGTACCCTATACACCTGCAGGAAAGTACCGTCAAGCCATGCCAGAAGGGTGCTTCGCGACCTTCCAGGCATGTGAGAGCCCAAACAGTGTTGTAGGCGCTGACATTTGCCTTAATAGTGTTGTGGGCGTCGTCATTTGCCCTCGGGCACAGATCCTTATAGAAGCTCACGATAACCACTATGGTCCAGAAGGAAACTCTCATCGTCCACAGTAACAGATGTGCGGTCACTGTACTGCCTGCTCCCTATATGGCCGTTGATCAGTACCATGGTCCGCCGCGCCGCCCGCCGGGGCGGGATGGGACATGACAACCCGCTGATAATGCCAGGAGATGGCATCATCAGCGGACAGACGCCCAGCGTGGCCCTGTCAGGGTCAGCAGACATGCGCCCAGCGTGTAGCTATCCCTATCACCGCCTGCCATGTCAGCAGGGCCCACACAGAGGAAAATGAAGACCCGGTGCCCTTGAAGGAGTTCCTTTGCCTCTCGTTTTCCTCTTTTTCCCCATATGTAACCCATGCTCTCCCTTGGCCTATAAAAGGAAAAGGCAGGGCACCCCACTAAGGGAATCGATTGACGACATCACAGCAGAACCACTAGCATCAAACCTCGAACACATAGCTGAGCAGTGACTTAGCTCTCGGCACCCATTTGACCTTTCCATCAGAGACTTGGGACCTGTCCCTCTCTCGTCCGTTTGTAACCCCTACTACAAACTTTTCAGTGCTAATAACACGAGCAGCAGCCACGAACTGAACGTAGGGACATTCTGTCCGAACCAGTATAAACCTTGTGTCTTTTTAGCATATTATCCGAGCCAGACGCGCAATAACACAAATTTACTCGTTGGTGTTTACTCGAAACACTGACACATAGAGTCTTATATCAAACTGCTAAATTGGAAAAAGGAGCATGCAAGGATGTTGGCTCTGTTCGTTTTACTGAAAAGCCATGGCTAAAAGTACTGTTCGATGATTTATTGTGAGAGAGGAGTCTGTCTACTACACAACCATGTATTTTATGCAATTCTAACACATGAATTTTCTTGCACCATAAGATTAAGATCCAACAGCATCCACCCTTCTTCTACCTCCAGCCTTCTTCTATCTTCAGACAATCACAAGATCATAGATCCACAGATCACAGGTCATAGAAATATTTTTTCTATGAAAGGACAAATCACAGATCCGCCGTCGCCACCGCCGCAGGTCACGGTCGCTGCAGGTAGCCGCCGCCGGCGCCCAGGCTGCTCGCCTCTGCCTTTGCCTCCCTCGACGCTCCTCCCAGGCTGCTAGCCGTCCGCTCGTCGGAGCTGCATCCGCTTGCCCGCCACGTCCGCTTGTCGGAGCCACGCCATGCTCGCCCGCCATGTCCACTCGCCGGAGCCGCGCCATGCTCGCTCGCGCTGCGCGTTCATGTGCCGGTGTGCGCTCGCCCGACAGCCGCCGCGCTCGCTCGCTCGCGTGCTGGTGCAGGCGCGGGCGTCGGGGCGAGCTCGCCGGTCACCGGCGGCGCCGGCGCCGGTGGTCACCGGTGAGAAAGAGAGAGGGAGAGAGATAAAAAAATTCATGTGTTTTTTGGTGCTAAAACACATGTATGATATATAGCATTTATGGAGAAAAAAACACTGTTCGTTCACTGAAATAATATGGCTCAAAAGACAAGCGAACAGGGCTATTATCATGTGACCTCTCATGGAGAAGAGCTCTGACACAAGTAAAGGAATGATTTTTACTAACGGTCAAAATCGTTCTTCAGGGCCGGTTCAGTAGAATGTCATAAGTGCTTCTCATGTAAGCACACCCTGCCCAGCCCAAGTTGTTGTGGTTCCATGTGCGTCACGCACACTCTGCAAAACCCCAAACAGCAATTAGAATGTCATAATAGTGACAGTGATCCTTAGTACTTATATTATGTTGTTGCTCATGCTGTTCTATTGAAGTTTTGATTTCTCTTGGGGCATGGTGGGTGAATTTGAAATGGCATGGTCAATGCAATCTGACGTACTGCATATACATATTTTGTTCCCCAACCAATGGCAGGTTCGTCCAAGTGAGCCACGAGCCTCCATTCAGGCCTATTTAGATTGGGGTTAGGAATTAGTATTTAGCACTGTAGCATTTTCGTTTGTATTTGATAATTATTGTCCAATTATGACTTAACTAGGTTCAAAAGATTCGTCTCATAATTTACAATCAAACTGTGTAATTAGTTATTTTTTTATCTATATTTAATACTCCATACATGTGTCAAAGATTTGATGTGATGGAGAGAGAGTGAAAAAACTTGCAATCTAAACAAAGCCTCAGTTCCAAGAAGTTGCAGGCGCTTGGATGGAAATTCAGGCCGTTTGACGAGACTCAGGGACAGCGTTGAATCCTTCAAGGCAGCAGGTGTCTTGGATTGAGGAAACACTACTTCATTCCCTATCGCATTTGAAAATCAAAGTCGTTGCCTCATACAGTACATCATTGTCTTTGATCGATAATTGGGATGAGTAATGCAAGCATCAAAAGGGATCAAAGTTTTTTCATGTAATAAGCGGCATTTGGGCAATAGCAATAATAAGGATATCAAATTTATATGAAGGTATGTTATTGTTGGAGTCTTTATATGAATCAAAGAAGTCATGTACTACTATAGAATCCTCATCACCGCTGACTTCGTGCTAAATTTGACGGTGATGATCATCTTCATCATCCCCAGCTTAGAACCAACGGTAAAAATTGATTAAAATATTGAAAAAAAAGTACCCACACCCTGCTGCCGGGCACCGCCCGTGCAATGCTCTGCTGCCGGCCGCTCGCCTGCATTGCATGGAAGCACAAGACGCCTAAAATCGAATGCCTTCGACTAGGGTCGTACCGGCACCGACGGTCTAGAAAAATAGAATAATAAGTTACTAATCATATATAATACTCCTATATAGCACTAACCTATGGTATTGAGTAGTTACTAGAAAGAAATATTTTTAACGATAATACAAGATAAATGGTCGATTAATTACCTACATATGTTTAGGAATTAGGCTACTTACTCGTTGAGTGCTAGCCTCCAAGGATCAATCATCTCAAGTTTTCGATGGATCTATCATTTATGGCACTACGACAGTTTGGCACTTATCAGTATGCACTCTCCAACGTCCCTCGACTCTCCATGACATTGTGTTGTTTGCAGTTTGATACAATTGAATCTCACTAAGTAACCGTCTCGGCTATGCAGCTAGGGAATCTCAAGTCCTGTATTCCACTACAAATACTCCAGATGAAACAATTGAATCTCACTAAGTCATCGTCTCCGCTTGGCAGCTAGGGAATGACCAGGTAGGCCGACAACGCAGGCGTTTCAGACTCATGTTTCAATTGTTTCATCTCGATGTTGCAAAAGTAGATTCTGGGATGTTGCATATGTTGCAATGATAATATACGCATGTTTCAAATGTATGTTTCAGTTGTTTTCAAACATATGTTTCAAGTGTTTCATCTCAATGTTGCAGAAGTATATCCGGATGTTGCATAACATGCATGTTTCAAGTGTTTCAGGTGTTTCATATGTATGTTACAAGTGTTTCATCTAGATGTTGCAAAAGTATATCTAGATGTTGCATATGTTGCTATGGCTATACACACATGTTTCAATCGTATGTTTCATCTTTTTTCAGTCGTATGTTGCAAGTGTTTCAACTGGGGAGCACATGTTGCAATGGCCCCAGTGGCCGGCCTGCAGCAGCCGCCTGCTACTGCTACTAGGGCGCCGCCGTGGGTCACCATGCGAGCGCCTGACGAGGCCGGAAGACGCCTCCGCGGTGCGCATCCGCATGCGGGGTCAGGCAGGCACGCTCCTGCCTGTTACTGCCCTATTATGCATGCGCGACGGGCGCGATGCATTCGAACGGAGAGCAACGTCCGGACACCTCCTATGGTCGAACGTCGAGCGCTAGCCCTTCCGAAGTAGGTTAGACAGACGGACAAATGAAGTAGTGTAGCCATTCCTAGATTCAGCACCTACCGTTGTCATGGACTCACAACAAAAAAATGTTAATTGGAGTATAGAATATTGATTATCAGATGAATTATAGTTAGGGGTTTCGCTCTGATTCAAATCTGAATTTTAATAATATGGAGAACTTTTAATATCCATGCGGATATGGGTCATCCAAATCCGATTATGTGCGGAAGTGGGATAGGATATGGAATCAACAAAATCCGGCAAATGTAGATTATCCATAAATTCTATATGGATTATCCGACGTTTAGAATAGAATATCCGATAATTTATCTTCCTAGACAAAAACCTAGAGGAATTGATGATTTAAAAAAGTTTTTAGTTGAGAACTCTTGTTTTGTGATGTCGTTGTTTGACGTTATAGATTTTGAATTGAGATCTTATTGGCTGTTATTACATATTGACTAATGACTTATCATTTATGAGTGAGGATAGCCTATTAATGCTAATTGTAGTCGGTGCGATAGCCACAACTTGAAATCAATGTATGATTATTTTCTACTATCTGTTATTGGCTCTTTACAAAATTAACTCTTGACATGTATGCATAAATTATTCAACTATTTAAATCCGTATCCAATTTGACTCCACTCTATATTTGTACCAGTTCCGACATTCGAAGAAATCCGCATCCGCATTCATGTAGTATTTGCTCTGATCCGAATCTGACAAAGAAAAACATATTAGAATATGAGAGGCATTACCGATCTGATCCGTTTTCATACCTACTTATAGTATTTTTCCCTAAAAATTTGGAGCTCGTACCATCGCACGGGTAGCACAGTACTGTGTGCCAGGAGCTCAACCAAACAGGTGTGCAAAATGAAGAGCCTGTTTGGTAGGGCTTCTCTACCTTCACAAAGCTATTTTTTAGCTTCTCCTACCAAATAGGATCTGATGAAACAGCTTCTAAGTTGTTTTTCCAGCTTCTCTCACATGCACAATTTCCCAAGTGAAGCCGAAAATATTAGCTTTTCCTCAGCTCTCTCTACTTTCTTCCCTAAAAAACTGTTTTATCATACGTTTTTTAAAACAATTTTAGCTTCACCGGTGAAGTTACTTTATAGAACCGAAATAAAAAATAACTACTCCCTCCGTTTTAAATTATAAGTCTCTTTGATTTTTTTATTCATCTATTTTGTTATATATCTGTACATATTATTTATTTAAATTTATAGCAAAATAAATGTTTTAAAAAAAATTAAAGTGACTTATAATTTAGAATGAAAGGAGCAAGTGAAGCTGAGCTTTGCCAAAGACCCGGTGACCGTGTGCATTGTTGCGCACAAAGTACTGTATGCACATAGGATCCCCTCGAGTTCTCTGCCCAACCAGTGAGCTTTTCTTTTTTCTTTCTTTCTTTTTTTTTTTTTGAAACCAACCATTGTGCTATATCCTCGTAGTTCAGGAATCAAAGGACGCCGACTAGCGCCAAATTGTCAACCGCCACAATTTGCACCAGGTCAATACGGCCGACCGTATATTTAATAACAACAAGTACTGTAATAAATAATAATCCTCTCGACACCCGAATCAGTCTAAGACTAAGGTTCCGTTCGCTGGTCTGAAATTTGGCTGAAACTGATTAAAAAATACTGTTTCGACTAAATTGTTGTGAGAGAAAAATATTGTTCCGGCTGAAAAAAAAAAAAAAGAAGCGGAATATAAGGAGCAAACAAGATGAGGCCCCGTAGGTCGTCGTGATCGGTACCAATGGAAGGCGCAGGCGCAGCAGGGAGGACGAGGACGGCGGTGGGCGTGACCGGCGCGGGAGGCTTCGTGGCCTCGTGGCTCGTCGAGCGCCTCCTCGCCGGCGGCCGATACGTGGTCCATGGCACCGTCCGTGATCCGGGTACGAAATCACTGTCTTCTTGTTCCCGGTGAACTGGCGTGTGCGTGCGTACATGACTACATGTTGGAAGATCTGTGCGTGGTGCGCAGGCGACGCCAAGAACGCGCACCTGGCGGCGATGGACGGCGCCGCGGACCGTCTGCGCCTGTTCAGGGCCGACTTGCTGGACTACGGCAGCGTGTTGGCGGCCATCGCCGGCTGCGATGGCGTCTTCCACGTCGCGTCCCCAGTCCCCAGCACCTACCCAGTCGGTGACCCCGAGGCACCACACCTCAGCTCGCCCTTCCCGCTGCTGCCCTCTTTCTTCCCTCGGCTTTCTCATGCGTCTGTTCAATCTTTGTTGCTGCAGGTAGAGCTGCTCGCTCCGGCCGTGACGGGCACCATGAACGTCCTCAAGGCGTGCTCCGAGGCCAAGGTCAAGAGGGTTGTCGTGGTGTCGTCTTTGTCCGCCGTGATGGTGAACCCTGGCTGGCCCCAGGACGAGGTCATGGACGAAGCTTGTTGGTCTGATGTCGAATTCTGCAGAACCACTCAGGTGACAGCAAAAGCTTCACATGCACCCTGTTCCTCTCATCCCCTCAACTCGAGGAAATTCGATGATTTGCACCGGGTGTTTCGCTCATGTATACCTAGGATCGATTGTAAACAGCTAACTACTTAGGACCGATTGTAAACAGCTAACTACTTAGGACCGATTGTAAACAGCTAACAGACAAAGTATAAATAGATTTCACACACACCCATGACATTGCTGTGGATAGCGATGCTGTCAAGTCGTATTACCTTTAGATTTGCATACCTAATTATGAGAAACACTTTTGTCTGCTGTCGTTCCGCTGCCAGAACTGGTACTGTCTTTCCAAGACACTGGCAGAGCTGGAGGCATTTGATTACGCGAAGAGAACCGGACTAGATGTGGTGTCAGTCTGCCCATCCCTGGTGATCGGGCCCTTGCTGCAGTCGACAGTGAACGCAAGCAGCTCCATCATAGTCGATTGCTTGAAAGGTACTACTAATAAGAATCCTCGCCTCACTTTGCTGTGCTCTCCAAGTCTGAAACTCTGAACTGAAATCTTAGCCGCTTTGAGTACATCCAGACGAGTCCTGTAACTGTAACCGCTTTCTGCAGGAGATCATGAGGTGAAACTGAAGCTGAGGAACTTCGTGGATGTTCGCGACGTCGCCGATGCTCTGCTCCTGGTGTACGAGACACCGGAGGCGTCTGGACGGTACATCTGCGATGCAAATGCAAGGCAGGTGTCTGATGTCATAGCGCTGCTGAAGAACTGGTACCCTGCCTACAATCATGCTACCAAGTAAGCAGAAACATACTAGCAAGCTGCTAGTACATAGGTTGCGTTTTGATCCAAGGCAAATGCATGGCAGGTTCGTGCAAGTGAGCGATGAGCCTTTATTCAGCTCCAAGAAGCTGGAGGCGCTGGGCTGGAAATTCAGGACGTTCGAGGAGACCCTCAGGGACAGCGTTGAATCCTTCACGGCGGCAGGTGTCCTGGATTGAAGAAAACACAGTGCCCTGTTCTGTATAACCTTCGCATTTTGAAAATCAAAGCTGTTGTCTTGTGCAACATTCCAACTTCCTTGACTTGAGAACTGAGACGGGTAATGTAATAAAAATCGAAAGGGGCACATTTTGCCGTGTATTATGGCGCCATAGTTAACGGTGTTTTAGTTTCCTAATTTAATATCTTACTTTTGAAACATAAGAAATGGTGGCTCTGAGCTAAAAGACATATGAAACATGACGCTCACAAACACAAAATGTATGGTATCTTATCTTACCATCACTAATTAGAGGCTTTAATGGATCCTTCACGATAATTCTCATCAGATGCGCTAGAAAACAAAGATATATCCTAGAAATTATAACAATAGTTAGAAACATTTTAGCCTTTAATGTAGTATATGCTATCATCAGCATCATCATCAATAATAACCATTGGATCTATTCTATTTTATAAAAATTACCAACCTCTTTCATTATGAAAGACAATTCAAAATATCCCCTAAATTTATATATAAAGTTACCAAACTCTGCCACTACGAAAAATAATTTAAAATATCCACCTATAAAGATAATTCAAAATAACTCCTTATCTAAACTATCCACCTCTTCCACTTTGAAATATCATTTGAAATAACTCCCTAATATTTGCTTTATAAATTATTCATCCCTGCCATTATAAAAGATAATAAAAAATAAAACATTTAATTTGTATCTAAATTATTCACCTCAGGCGCTATAATGTAGAAACAAAAATATCTCTCAAATCTACATGTGAATACTAATATCATTTACTATGAAAATTAATTTAATAATCCATAAAGTATGCTATATATATTTCTAAATTACAACCATCTACAACTGGGTTAATTTAAAAGTAAGCATAATGATATGTTCCGCCTTGTAGACAAAGTAAATATGTACTCCCTCCATCCCAAAAAGAATGTAAATCTCGCTTCCCAAAAACTATTGATGTTTATGATGCGTAATAAGTATTATTAGATTAATCATGAAATATATTTTCACAATAAACTTAATTGAAGATCTATATCTTCTATAAATTTAGCCAAACTTAAGATTGGTTGAATCCTCGTAAAACAAGATTTACATTCTTTTTAGGATGGAGGGATTTATATTAGGATAAATAATTATTTTAATAATTTATCAAGCTTGCGAAAATATTCCCTTAACGAAACACATAGCAAACACACCAACAACCCACTTTAAGGTATATTATTACTCTGATAATAAATATTTGAAGTATTTTCTAAAAGGTAAGTTTGTATATTTTGATTTAAACATTGTGTCGTATTAATATTTCTAAGTTAATTTTTAGCATTCCATATTTATAAAACAATACAACTATAATTCTGTGATATAACGAATTCAAAATATTGAGTGTTGTGATGCAATAAGATCTTATATAATAGGCTTCAATTAAATACACCGAACGTGTGCACCGAAAAATAAACCATTGTCATTAGATATGGGCTAATACAAAAGCCAAGTTTAAGCTAAGGTTTCAATTAAATAAATATTGAAAATACACAATGGTGCCATGCAAAGGAAAAAATATAGATGAAAAATATAAATATATAAATAAGTTTATCGCAACTAGATAGAGTCTACAGAGTATCTATTATGCCTGTTATGTTGAACAATCCCATAATATATATAAGTATTTTTATAAGACAAGGTATTAAATACTCCCTCCTTCCAAATTGTAAGTTGTTGTGATTTTTCTAGATACATAATTTTTACTCTGTGTATATCTAGACATAAGCAAAACTATGTATCTAAAAAGTTAGAATGACTTACAATTTTGAACGGAGTAATAACTAATGCTTATTATGTCTTCTAAGATTTAGTACAAGTACTTATGAAAAGCACATACACACACTTTTTCCTAAAATATAGTCTCTCTTCTTGATTTGAAATGTAGATTCGTCATCCAATGTACCAGGTTCAAATCCTTTGTCTTTTTCTTCTACTAAGGCCCTGTTTGGTTTGGACCTCATAAGCTTTAGTCACCTAAACTAGGGACTAAACTTTAGCCCTACCATGTTTGGTTCCAGGGACGAAAGAGGACTAAAGGGCATTAAAGCTACTATACAAAGACCAAAATACCCTTCTATTTGGTTAAAGGGGGGCCTGGAGTGCATTGATGAGGGCAGCCTATGTACTTTTGGCCTTTTAGTTCCTTGTGACTAGATGACTAAAGGTATTTTAGTCTCTTTTAGTCACTAGGGATTAAATTTAGATGGCTAAAATTTAGGGGGCACAAACCAAACAGGGCCTAAAACTGATTTGTTTCGGGTTTTAAAAATTAGGCTATGAGCCTATGATACATGTAGGCATCTTGACAGCTTGCACGTGAGAATCTGTGGAGCAAAGATGAGTTGATGTGGGCCGTAGCATGGGCCGACCGTGGACCGAGCATGGGAGGCGTGGTTGCGTGTTAGAGATTTTTTGTTTTGACGCTCAGACCAGGAGTGGATAACGTAACCCAACTAACCGGTCCGGTCCCATGCACGGTCCCCATGCCGCACGAGTGTCAGGCTCTGAACTGGAACCACGGTACACTTGTCAGTGCTCATAAGCCACGTGCGGCAACACGTGACGGCACGCGCAGCCACCGTGTGCTGAACCGCTGGTATATAGCGCGCGGTGGCTGGGGAGGAGCGAGGCCACCCATGGACGGCGACGGCGACGCGGGCAAGACGAGGACGATGAAGACGGTGTGCGTGACGGGCGCCGGGGGCTTCGTCGCCTCGTGGCTCCTGCAGCTCCTCCTCTCCCGAGGCGACTACCTCGTGCGCGGCACTGTTCGCAACCCGAGTAAGCTCCTGCTCTACCGATCTGGTCCCCTTGATCGACACAGGGCGCCGCGCGCAACCTCTGCCGACCGATCGATCTCGATTTTCTGCAGTGAGATTGATCGGATCAGATCAAACAATTTGTGATGCAGGTGATCCCAAGAACGCGCACCTGATGGCGCTGGACGGCGCCGGGGAGCGCCTGCTTCTGTTCAAGGCCGATCTGCTGGACCGTGCCAGCGTCGCTGCCGCCGTTGCTGGCTGCGACGGCGTCTTCCACGTCGCCAGCCCCGTTCCGGCCGTCGAGCCCACGAACCCCGATGTAACAGCACTTCAAATCCTCATATCCAAAGAAGAATAATCGCAGATTCTTTCATCTGCTCTGGTCTAATCCATGCATATATAAATATATAAGTGTGACTTGCGTGCAGGTGGAGGTCCTGGCTCCGGCGGTGACCGGGACGCAGAACGTGCTCGAGGTTAGCCACGCGGCCAACGTCCGCCGCGTCGTGGTGGTGTCGTCGGTCGCCGCGGTGATCGTGAACCCCAACATCCCCGATGGCGCCGTCGTCGACGAAGACTGCTGGTCGGACGAGGACTATTGCAGAGCCACTAAGGTGCAGCACGTGCTAGCTGCATCACCTATGGCACTCTATCCAATAATCTTTAGCAGCCATATGACTTATCAATAATGGTCTCTTCTGCTTATGTTGAGCCATGACAGCATGAGTCTCTTCGCCTTTCTGACTTTAGAGTTCGATCGTCACCATGCCTATCAGAACTGGTACTGCGTTTCCAAGACGTTGGCCGAACGCGAGGCACTGGCATACGGCGAGAGGACTGAGATGGACGTGGTCACCGTCTGTCCCCCGTGGGTTCTGGGGCCGCTGCTGCAGCTGACGGTGAACGCCACCAGCATGGGTTTCGTGTCATACCTGAAAGGTCAGTTCCTCGATCTACGTACCTTTGTTTGCATCGCTAAACACGTCTACATATATCCCAGTCCGGTATAAGTATAACACATGGTCACTATCACTACTGCGCAGGAGAAAACACCGATGAGAAGAGGAGGAACATGGTGGACGTGCGCGACGTCGCGGACGCTCTCGTCCTGACGTACGAGACGCCGGAGGCATCTGGCCGGCGATACATCTGTAGCGCGCACTCCATGAAGGTGTCTGAAATGGTCGGCCTCGTCAGCAGCCTGCACCCAGACCTGAAGCTGCACTACCCCAGGAAGTGAGAACCTGATGGCTCGCATCAAGTTAAAATCCCTCTGTAACTCACGATTTGCCGACGACCATTTGCAGGTTTTTTCAGATGGAAGACGAGAAGGGAGTCAGCTCCAAGAGGCTGCAGGCGCTGGGGTGGAAGTTCAGGGTGGTGGAGGAAACTCTGAGGGACACCATCGACTCGTACAAGGCTGCTGGAATCCTGAAGAACTGATGAGTGATGGCGTCATGGAGATTGGACTCAACTGTAATAACATATTAAACTGACGTGGAAATAAAATGGTGACGATGCAAGGCAATAATAGTAATTAAGGCATGACCTCCACCTGTAAATCAGAAATATTTAGTAAAAGGCACAAAGGGACAACTATCATGTTATTACATGTTCATTAATAAATTAACCAATTTCTTCTTCGCAAAAAAAAAACAATTTCTTTGTATAATTACATAGTAGTAACACTGGACAAACAAAAACGAACAATATATAACAGGTGACATGGGCATGGCACCAGATAGGTATGCCACAAAGATGACGTGCAGAGCAGAAGAGATAAAGTCATTCTCTGTTGCCATTTATTGAGTCATAGTTAAACACAGATACCCTGAAGGAATGGTCAAAATGTTACCCATCTCACGCCTGTTTCTAGATAGTCAATGAATCCAGCATGTCTCGTAAGAATATTGATAATTTGAGAGAATTCTGAAATCTGGGTCTGCCCTTTTTTTTATGAAAATGCTTAAGAAAATTCCATGTCTAAGTTATAATTAAAAGCCTAGCAAGCAAAGCCTTGCCAGCAATAGCATCGGTAGCAGTCTATGAAATAACTGCATCAAACCATCTATACCTCCTTATTTGAGCTCAAAACTTTAGGAAACAAAATATGAAATAGATGTCCTTGACAAATTCACCTCAGGGTTGGAGGACCGACCGGAAGGGACAGGGCTAGCTACATGGAAGACACCCTCACATCCAGCAATTGCTGATGCAACACTGCTGTAGTCCAACAAATCAGCCTTGAGAAGCTGCAACATTTCCCCAGCACCTTGAGATGAGCATTCACAACGTATCAGGTGCAAACTAATTAATCTGTGCAAATTTGAAAACTACTGATCAGGATCACTAAACGCTGATCTAATTGATGGGGTGAGAGGTGGGATTTTTTTTTTGCGCTTAAGCCCCCCACCTGCCAGCCCTTTCTTTTTTTTTGCGCTTAAGCCCCCTCACCCCATCCATTGGATAACATCTAGTGGTCCTAATTGATAGTTTCTAAGTTTACATAAGTTGGTTGGTTTGCACATGATATGTTGCCTTCTTGCTAGCACCTAGAGCACAAACAAGATATATCTTCATCATATATATAACAAATTTCTTGGTCCGTCATAAGAAAAAAAAAAAGATACTCATTCAGCTTTTATTTAATCAGGCCATGAATTTTCTTGAGTCAGCTGTGAGTGTTCTTTTCCTTTATTTTTTTCTGTTTGTTCAACTTCCTTATTTGAACTTTTAACTTCTTTTGAATGCAAAGAACGAAGTGTAGGTATCCCCGGTGTGTACTTGATATAAAACATGTATATTACTATAGAAACTTTTGAACTCTCCCTGCATTTATTTGTGGTTGTATCTCATTTTCAGGTTAGAAACAATGTGACTTCTGTTTTACAATATTTTCACCAAACAGAAGTAAACTTCTTTTTCTACATCAGTTATTTTGCTGTACATTTCCATGTTGATCGTAACGAATAGTTACTAATTACAACATCACACCCAGTTCCTCCTGTATCCAAGTATATTTTTAATAACATGACGTACTTAGGCTAGACCTTGCAGCTCCTAAGGACGCCTCAGGAGTCAGGACAATACAGTTAGAAAAGAATCTGGATCCTAATGTGCTTCCTTTTAAATTCCAAGATGATTGCACATTCCCTTGTCTCTGTTCAATACAAGAAAAAAATGAATTCTATCTACACATATTCCCTCTATCCTAAAATAAGTATACATCTCGTATTTCAAGAAGCCAACCAATTTTAAATTTAACTAGATTTATAAAAATTAGTATATTGACATCTATATCTCTAACAAGGTTCACTGTGAAAATATATAGGTTTATATTATGAAAATATATAACAGGATTTGGTATCATTTAAAGAGAATTTTTAAAATGGTTGGAAAAAAATATGAACCATCCATCGAGAGAAATCAAACGGTAGAAAAATAGGAGACATCAATGAACAAGCAGTCAGAAGTACTAAATAATTAGGGACGGTACCAAAATTACTGGGACCAGTACTAAAATAGGTGGACCACATCCAGTTTTTTATTATTTTGTTAAGTCATTTCCGAATCTTCCTTGAGGGTAAAACTGGAATTTGCCATCCGGATCATTGTGGACCTGCGGCTGTCTCCGCCGGACTGCTCACGCATCCCCGGAGGAGGCCACAGCACAGGGCAGCCGAGGAGCGGTGGCCTCGTGCGCAGCTCCAACAATAAGCTTGGCGTTCCTGCACGCGGGCACCGGTGCTGATGCTGTGCTGGCCACGCCCCTCTCCTGGCTCCTGCAAGTCTGTAAGGAAGAGCTGTGCCTCTTGTTCAACTCCGGCTAGGCAAGGCGAGTTCGCACTCTCGGAATTCGGTCTAGACTACGCCGTACTAGCACTGCTGGGAGCTGAACGGAAGCTAAGGCAACACACGAGCAGAAGGCCGGAACGCTAGGCCGAGCTTGCAGGCCACTAGATTCTTGACCTTGCCATGATCCCGTCGTTCTGCGCAGGCAGCCGCCGCCGCAGCCCGGCCCTTGCTGTTCTTGACCGGTATCGAGCGAGAGCTTTACCTTGCCGTTCTTGACCATTGCCGAACGAGAGCTCTAAGAGATTGAGCAGTTGATGAGCTGCACCGGGATTGTTCCGGCGAACTCGTTGCTGGAGAGCGCGCGTCAGTTCACCGATCTGCGGCAGCGAGCCGAGCCAGTCCGGAACCGCCCCTGACGTCTAGTGAAGCGAACGCTAGACCTAGTCTGCCTGTGCGCTTTGCATTCTACCAGAGTTCGAACACTCCTGGCAACAGATTTGTTGGTCGGAGGAGGCACAGTTTATTAGTGTGTTGAAAAAAAATCCTCCTATCTGCTTCACGTCAAAAGCACAGGTCTAAGATCAGTTCAGTCTCACGGGAGTTGTGATATTGCTGTGTATAGATGGGGTAGAGGTTCCGAGGTTTTTTCGACCTATATGAGAAGGTCTGCTTCTTAAGCACAAAGCCCGAGGGCTTCTTATCCCTGCAGGTTGGTTTTCTTTTTGACACGTCTAGAACAGCGTCAGCGTGGCGATGCCGCGTGCGAGGCAAAATCGGTCGGTAGAGCATGTTGCAAATAATAACTAGTATATCCTTAATAATAAAAAATCAAATTTTGTAAATAATCTTTCTCAATTAAATGACTAGAAAATAGAAAAAACGAAAATACCTAAAAGTACCGTGGTACTTTACCCACCACCCTAAAAGAGCTCTTATATTAAAACGTTTTTGTATATTTTTTTTTGTTAAACTTGAAATTCGTTGGATACGAGCGTTATTTTGGGACACATAGAGTATACTCTAACCCCATGTGGCCATGTACACAAGAATCGCCGCTGCGAAGCTAAGAAACCAGCAGGGATCGTGACGGATCCACGAGGGAGGTCTGAGAGCCTTACCAGGGTCGCGCACGGTGCCGCGGACCGCGTATTGGCCTCGGGAGAGGAGCTTCACCAGCCACGACGCGATGAAGCCGCCGTCGCCGGTCACGCACACGGTCTTCCCCCGCCGCCGCCATTGCTTTCGGCTTTTGATTGCTCTCGTTGACTCGTTGTCACGCTGCCGCTGAAGAAGTGAACGGCAAGCCCACAGAACCACAGTTTAGAGCGGATGAGCAGTCTAGGCGTGGCGGCGGCGGTGGGCGGTGGCACTAGAAAGAAAATTCTACGCACCATAGAAGACGTGCGACACCGGATTGCTCTGCTGACACGCGTCGATCACACATTCACACGCGTCCCATATGACCCAACGTCCCCAAAACCGCACTCGGTCGGGCGAAAAAAACAGTTGAGCCGACGCCGCACCTCTAGAAGCCAGAGGCTCGGGTCGCAGTCGCATGCATCCAGGAAGTCATGGAATGGACTTTGAGGTGTTTCTCTGTATCCCCGAACTCTGTTTCTGCTTAATGAAATACACACGGTCGCGAAAAAGGAAGTCATGGAATCACTCGGCGTCGACGTTGATTGGTGGTGCAAGGTGGCGGCAGGAGGGACGAGGGAGAAGGCATGCGTCTGTGGATGCAGTTGAGTAGACGAAAGCAGACTCCTGCCCAAATTCCTCTCATTCCCGACCGAAACCTGTGATTCTGTCTGTGTACGTATACGGCTTGCATAGCTTCTGCAGATGCCGTCAGTAGCAGAGTGATGGGAGCAACAGCATTTTGTCTTTGTGATCATGTATAAATTGGTATAATGATCTGAAGCACCATTGAAGAGGCAAAGTTCAAGTTATCTGATGCTTGGAAGACTGAAGGCGTGGTCACAAAACAGAGGACTTGCAGGCGTTGCTCTGCCAGTCCCAGATTACTGCTCAGCTTTAGGGTAGTCGCTGAGAGCCACTCCTGAGTTCTAAATTTTTATGGTGTCGTGGAGTTGTAGTTTACTGTAATCGTAGGACATTGTCACTACTAATTTTTTACCCTGTTGCACCGGCAAATTTTTGATGTAATAGAGCCAAAATTGATGCGATAGCTTGGTATCACATCAATTTCGCATTTGATGCGAGCCGATGCAAAAGCTCTAGATGCAATAGTCTTTTGGCATCGGTTTGCTGTAACCGATGCGAGAGTTTGCTATTGCATCGGCCATCCGTTGTCTCTTGCATCAAAATAGAGAGATGCAAAAGGGTTATTGCATCAAAACCGCTTTGATGCGAGGTTGTTATTACATCAGCCATGGATGTCTCTTGCATCAAAGATAGAGAGATGCAAAAATGTTATTGCATCAAAATTATGTAGATATAATACATCTAATAAATTTGATGCAATAAGAATTTCTATTGCAACGGCTAACATTTGGTGTAATAGACCATATTGCATCGACATTAGATTCGGTGCAAGAAAACCTATTGCATCGACATTAGATTCGTTGCAACACAAACTATTACGTCGACATTAGGCTCGTTGCAACATAAACTATTGCATCGACATTAGGTTTGATACAACATAAACTATTGCATCGACATTAGATTTATTACAACGGAATCTATTCGCTACCATTTTATATTGCATCTGTTTTTATTTGCTAATTTGCGACACAAGAATTCACAAAATTACAAAATCCAATGGCACAAAAGGGCAATGATATTATTAACTTTGATCATCCACATTCAAGTGTGTACAATAATGAAGTCAAAAGGGCTTCATAGTTCAACAATGTAATTGCAAGGTTGGAGCTACATAATAGAACTAAACAAATATACTGATGACTCTTAGCACATATCAAAACAGGATCTTTGGCATTGCAGAATTTTTTATTCAGTTCATCTTGCCAATAGTCTGAGCGCTCTTCTCAAGGTTCAAGGTTCATCTTCCTGCTCAATGAGAAAGAAAGGGTAACGTATCAATTTTGACCTTGTATTCTAAGCAAAAAGGTTCTTGACAACATCATATAAAAAATTATACTAGAATGATCTTTCATGTGATAGCAACGACTGAGATAATATGAGATGGTTTCTCAGAAGAAAAAATAACATGATTAAATAACTATCAAGGCAATAGTGTATGAGCTAGAATTTGAATAACAACAGTGATAGATTCATATACCAGAGTGTAGTAATGCAAAACGAGAGGGGTTGCAGCTCCCAAACAGATCATTGGCACCATAGCTCCTCAGATAACCCCATCAAATTCAGTCAATGGTGCTTCTAATGCATTGCAATGCCTCCTTAGATTGCCCCTAAAAAACTATCATACCCTTCAGCTTGCTGAATTTTATGAAAATTTCCATAGTCTAAACCAGACAAGAAATGTAAACAGAAGATGACAACCTTCCCATAGAATTTTATAGCAGTGGCCAGCGTAGTTGCTTCTCAAAGACCAAACCTAAAAAAAAGACCACAAATTGTTTTATACATGTATGTTTTCTACAAAGATGACACGATGTCTAGTTACTTGACAAATAAACTCTATATATGCAGACCACATGATTTGCAGGCTTGATTCAATCAGAGAAAAAAAACACTTGCAGGGTGTCTCATTGGAACTACATAATCTCACACAATTCTTATGTTTTTGTATGTTAATATTTCCCATTTGTTAAAGACAACCCTCCTTGTATCACAGTTCTCTAGTTTCACACACCGGCTACTACAAGATTTCAAATAGCGAGTGCATTGTTAAGCTAATCGTTGCTTCAGTCTGGTACTGCAAATACAGTAAGACTGCATCACAGTTCACTCATATATTTATAAGAAATAACTGGCATAGAAATTAGAAAACCAAGAGAAGAAATATTATTGCTATACTGGCACTGATGGTACTATATGCAACAACAAAAGCACTATTGCAGGACATGTTTACAAACAAAGGTTTTCCTAGTATCAAATATTTCAGATCTAGGTAAACCTCTGTATGGTACTAAGAGCTTAGGGACATGAACCATAAACACACACAGATAAGGCCCACTCTTGCATACACACACACACATAGACAAAAGAGAAGTGATTCCTACATAGATGCAGAGATGAATTAAACAATCATCTTGCGATTGCATAAGGCCACAAGCACATGTGAAGCCATTTTTTATTACCAGAGAGAGCAATGACATGCAAGAAACAGGAACAGAGCAGTACCTAGGACATGGTTGCCCTTCTCACTCTCAGGTGCCTGTAGGGATTGCTGCACTCTTGTTAGAAATAGTTACAAATAAAAGCAGAACAGCCTGAAGTTTGTAATAATGTATGCAGTTGCTAAGAATTAGTGAAGAGCAAGTAGATTGATGTAATAGGCAGTACAAAATTAACCTAGATAGTTATGTACCAAGCTATTGACAAAGAAACTAACACTAAAAACTCACTGGATTCAGCCTGAACTGTGAACTAAAGACACTTTGACACTATAATGATCGAGGTCACAAGGTCAACAGCCATGCTATATGGAATTAGTGGTAGATGGTGTCAGCTGTCAGGTAGCAGAGGAACTGTGATATAGCTAAGCATAATAATTAGGTATAGCCGTATAGAGAAACACGTGAAGAAAATTATTTTAGCACAGTAGAATAATAGAACTGAATTCAATAACCTGGTTTTGCAGTCAACTTCTCTTACTTGAGCATCACCTAAAACTCGTTTGCCTAACAATTTCAAGTGAGCGTTGGTTCCATCCATCTGAAGAAAGATACTGCAAGAGAGCAGAACAGATTTGAGAACTATAAACTACCTCCAGGACCTGCACATCTCCACCGGATATCTGAAATGCTGTCACAGATCCTTGCTAGCTCTAAAACCGTCACAGATCCTTGCTAGTTCTAAAACCGTCTCACACGAGTCCAACTAGACGGGACAAACACATTCTGAGCCAATAAGCCAAAAAAATAATCAGATTGTCCGGGGGAGGGGACACAGACCTGGCGCACCTGCGCTACCTGCGGCGTACCTGCGCTACCTCGCCCATGGAGTGTGCCGCTGCCGTCTGACGACCAGATGCGAAGACAATACGGCGGCACGTGGGACATGCACCTGCAGCACGAGGGCGTGACCGCATGAGTTAGCATCTTGCGCGACGACACCGACGGACCTCCGTGGCCTAGCTCTGGAGTGCGGCACCGCCGGGAGAGGAAAAGCAGAGAGCGGAGAATGCGGAGCAGAAGCGGAACCGCGGAAGAGCGGCGGCGGCTGGTGTGAGACCGTAAAACGTGAATGGGTTTTAGGGTTACGGTAACCCTGGGCAAAAATAACCGAAAAACCGACAACCGAACCTAAATAACCAGAATCGAAACCGAATTAACCGAAATCGAAAATTTCAGTTCCTATTTCGGTTCCCAGTTTTCAAAAACCAAAATAATATCGGGTAATTCAGTTCCAGACCTCGGTTAACTGAACACAACCGAAGAACCAAATCTGTACATATTAGCCCAATAGCAAGGAACCGAACTGTATAGTATGGCTCGGTTTTCATTTTTCTCCTTTTCTTCCCTTCTGCGTCGCTGATGTAATGTATGGCTCGGTTAGTTCGGTTCTAACAAAAAACCGAACTGAACTAACCGAGACCGAATTTTCTCGGTTCCAAGTTTTCTAGCTAACCGATCGGTTTCAGTTTTATGCTAACCGAATTTTATAAAGAACCGAGGAACCGAAACCGAACAGTTTCGGTTAACCGAATGCCCAGGGTGAGGTTACGGTGCCACGGTCTTCATTACTACTGCTCGGTTTGGGCTCCCGCGCGGGCTGAAGTTGTGGCGGGCCGATTTTAAATAAACTCACAAAAAAATTCAAAGGCACATGTAATTCAAAATGCAAAGTACTTCTTCCCATCCCATCCTAGAAAAAGTAAAATATTTTGAAATTTAGAATGAATAGAGTAATTAATTCAAATAAAGACATAGAAGTACATTTAAATTCTAAAATGTTGCATTTTGCACGTGCAGTTCAATTCAAAAATATTCATTTCGATTTGAATAACTTTTGATAAGCACACATAAATTATTTTTAAACTGCAAAGATAGCAAATCGATTTCATTTTTTTAATCTCCTCATGTCCTGGCTTCAACTCCTCGTGGGAGTGAATTTTAGGCCAAGGTCAAAAAAATGCCCTCTTTTGCCCCACGACAAAGCATAGGTCAAAGGCTCTGTTTCGGTCATGGTCATTCTCATATGGACTATGGTGCCATTGTGTATAGTTGGGGTTCCGATCTGCATGAAAATATCTTCTTTTCAATGTAATGCATGGGGATTGTCTTATTCCCCTAGATTGAGTCCGCAAGCCAATGACCTTCAGCGTGATCCCTTTAAGTTCGACGAACTCATATGGCCCCTTGACCTGCACATCTCCACTGGCAGAATTTTGACAATATATGATAATTTTAATTACTACAATACGAATGTTTTTTTTAATTTCTACACGCGTGCTGCGTGTGTAAAAATTCACATTTCATGGTATGAAATTATGAAATTACTCCATTATGATTGTAGTAGAAATTATAGGCCCACATTCTCTTTTTATATATTTTTGAAAAATGTGATTTGATACATTGATAAAATGTGTTTGGTTCACAAATGATCATGTTATCAAATTTTGCGGATCGGGAAATAAGGTTAGCAACATACATTCATTTTAATATGAATCCACAACTAATCAATGTCTCTGAAGCAATCAAAAGGACAATAAATGTTTGAGATCCCCTTTATTCAGCATTCCACTTTTCTCTTGAGCTGTCTACTTATATATAAGATCGTGTAAAAGAATCTTACCTCAATAAAATGGCTTGACTGGAAATAGCCTGTGAAGTGGTCAAATAGTGAATTTAGTTATAAAATATTTTATGCCTCATATCTTGTTTCTTAGATGATATTTTTCACTATTCACAGTTATATAAACACGTGCAATAGGGAGACGCATATGCCTGAGGAGCGGCGTGCCATAGGGCGTCCTTTACCTGGCCTCCTAGGCCCTCAAAACACGTGTGACCCATCGTATCTTTCGGCCTCTTGCAACGTAAAACTTTCGATGCAATACCGACCATGTATCGCATCGAATCACTACTAAACCGATGCAATAGCAGTCACCTATTGCATTAGAGTTTAGCACTATCAATCCGATGCAATAGTACTTTCTAATTACACCCATATTCTAAACCGGTGCAATATCACCTACATATTGCATAAAAAATCAATGCTAACGCAACAAAATTTGTCCGATGCAATAACTTCTGCCTATTGCATCTTGTGTACGAAATCGGTGCAATAGGCCATACCTATTGCATCGACATGAATTACTATCGCATCAAATTCATTCCCGATGCAATAATGGCCACCTATTGCATCAGATTTGCAAAATTGATGCAATAGCAGCCACCTATTGCATCAGATTAGCGTTTGATGCAAGGCGAAGCGATGCGATAGGGTCAAAAATTAGTAGTGACGTTGATTCATTATTTTTGTGTGAGCATTCTGATTCTGAGGGCTTTCCCAACGCTCCACGCTAGAGTACTGCCTCAACCGGCACATCCACAGCACATCCGGATTACATAAAGTAGTGGTTTCGCAGAGATATATTGAAACTTGTACAAGCTACGGTAGTTTCGTCTAACAAAAAGGGGAACCAGCTAATGGGATGCGGGTTGTGGTAGTTTCGTCTAACAAAAAGGGGAACCAGCTAATGGGATGCGGGTTGCAAGAACGGGGCAGTAGCTAGGATGAAACATGAGAGTATATGCTTGGGAAAAAGCACATGCAAATGACCTGAGAGAGAGAGAGAGAGAGAGAGAGAGAGAGAGAGAGAGAGAGAGAGACAGCCGTGGATTTGGAAAAAAGCAAGTTGTAGAGCACACATAGCGTTGTAGACAATGATGACCCTGTTTACTATGTCTATGTGGAGTGTAACTTTATCGCCGGACTATCGATGAGTGTTGCCTGTGTTGGTCGTGCATGAGAGAGCATATACAAATTTATGATGTCATCTCAAAGAAATTCTAAGGCAGGATTATTTTTTCTTGAGACATGTATGCGTGTGTATTTAGATGACGTGAGATAAATTGGAGCTCTCCTATTTATTTTATTCATATAAAGAAGCTATGTTATTTCTAGATAATAAATAAAATTGTCGGTCCATCTATTTCGAGAAGAATGGTCGGTCAGAGAGCAAACATGACGGCGCCTTATCTGCAGATGTGAAGTGGTCGAGACTCGAGAGACCTTCTGAGTTGACTTCTGACAGTGCAGCCTAAGAAGACAGGGGCGCGTCGAGAAGCTTGGATCGGTGCTTTAGCCACAGCATCCGCGATCAACAATCAATCAACTTGATGCAATCAATCGTCGACTAGCGGCTCGGGTTGGCTTGGGAGGAAGCGGTGCATTAGAGCAACCATAATATTGCTCAAAAACAGTCTACAAGTATTAAAATAATAGCCACCAACTAGCTGAACGACTGCACTTATCAGAGTCGATCAAATGTAGCATCAGTAACCATTACATTTATGAAGACCCATAAGTGGCTCTTCACATTACTCGGTAGTATCACAGCATTCCTACTTTCTCCTTTTGACTGCAATTATCAAATGTTTTTCAATTTGGCTTGTTTATAATATCAATGTGAGTTCACCGATTGTTGCAATACTGTTAACAAAGCTTACCGAAAAAATTATAAATAGTCAGGTTGCGAATTGTAAAGCAAATTGAGAAGCCGCTGGTAGAGGACATAGCCTACGCAACCTATTGAAACTGGTCATTATTACTTAAAGAAACACACACCTTCCAATATTTGTCTAATTTTTTATAGACCCTGAAATAAATGCAAAAGTAAAGTGACAAAGAAACAAGTATAGAATTTTCGTGCAACTCAAACGAAAACTTATATTTCTATGAAACTTTTAAACTTGAATATTCTTTTATCTCTTCTTGAAAGCAGACCGCAGATATAGGTCCACATAATCTAGGAATTTATTATACAACACATGGCCATCTAGCTCAACCTTAAGTTTTCTAATTCATGCCAAGCCTATCACCCTCCTTCCTATAAGAGCTACAATGTCATTTTAAAGGCCATCCATACTAATCATCTCAAGATTAGGGTAAAAGGTCACCATAGTCCAATGCTCTTAACCTGGACACGTGTTGATTTTAAAATCTTTCCTCTTCCTAATTTTTTATAGAGAACCTGAATTTGTATCAAACAATGTATTGAATTAGTGTTTAATAAGTCACTTTTAAAGTGAATCTATTCATTATCTTTTAAAGATTGAATATATGTTTATTCCTTTATGTTGTCTCTAAACTAGGTAGAAAGCATCAACTATAACAATACTCTCGGTTAGCCCTCGCACCTAATCTCGTGCCCTCTTTACACTAACTTTTCTTCATCTCGCTCCCTCTTTCTCTCTCAAATGATTTTGACGAGCTGTTGGAGATAGAGTCTGGCTTGCTTAATGTATTTGATGTGTATCCCGCTAGTTCACTGACGTATACATAAATATTAGAGATTTGTAAGAGATAGAATCATAATTGTTTTAAATTATATCTACAAGCCATGAGACTTGATCAAGGGGAAACCAAGTTATCTAGACTTCGTTCTAGCCTATATAAATAGCCAAGGCCCCTGGCGATGGGAGATTCTCAAAATTACATGAGGCCGGATATTTGCCATAGAATATTCTAGAGTAAATTTCATGGCAAATAAAGACAAGTCCATAAAGTTCAAAAAAGATATGGAGATTAATTATCATGGAGATGGAGTGTTGAAGAAGACAAGAGAACCTTCTAGAATCTTCTCCACCATAAAGGAGTATGAGATATTTCTATGGAGGATTCCATAACTTGGTTCATATGATAAATATAGAAGAGTGTAGAACCTAAGAATATTTTAGAGCATGGACACTTGTCATGTTATTCATGGCTCAACTAGGCTTATATATAGGGGTGCTCCCCCTTTGCCATACCATACCATTCAAGGCATAAGTAGTTACGAGTTAGAGTGACATACCATGCCTTCGCCTTCCCCAAAGGACATGGTAGATGTGTATGATATCCACAATGTGCTTTCGTTTAACATCTTTATGTTGTAATAAAGGGTTTGAGTGTTGGTCTCCCAGTCCGGCCATGTATTCGTGATCCATGGTATGAGCTAGATCACTGAGGTTGCACATGGCCAAGATACCGAATAGCAGGTCGATGAGGCTAATTTGGTACTAGTTTTTCACCCGAAAAAAACAATAAACGCCTCCCGAGAAGACCAATCAAGGAGTCGCACAACAAGGAAATCCTAAAATCGGCAAGCCTACCTAGAACATCGGCATATCTCATCGAGAGACGTGTTTGACATAAAGAGTTGGAAGAGCTCCTTTTGATATTTGCACGTGATCGTCTAGTTACATGTAACACCCAAAATTTTTACCACAAATTAGCAATTAATTCTTAGCATTTATTACATTTTCTAGGTATTTTTTTTACTTAGGCCAAATAATAAATATTGAATAAATAAAATAAACTATAAGTTTAGAAACTTGTTTGTTGCATTCATGCCGAGTCATATGGGTTTTGATTGAGTGTAGGGCTAGAAGATTTGAAATTTGTATTCAAAACTTATTTGAATTTGGCTTAAAAATGAAAATGGAGAAAATAGAAATTGATAAACATATGATTTGAAAAAAAGGGAGAAAGTCACCTTCTGGCCCAACCCAGCTAGCCCGGCCTTCTTTCTCCTCCCCTTCCCTACACCTTCGCTCTGCTGGCGCTGCCCACTCGGTGGCTGCCCCATGTGGCCGGTTTGCCTGCCCACCAGTATGACCCGGCTACTCGGCATGGCCCGCTTCGGCCTTCATCACCCGGAAGCCGTGGCGTGCTCGCCTCTCCTCCTTCTCTCTCTCGCTGCGCGCCTGGACCCACTCGTCAGCCGCGTCGTCCACCTTCCTTCCCCGGCGCTCCCCTTCCTTCTTCTGCCCGGCCATGGCGCGGCACCGATGGAAAGCCACCGGCGCCCGTTTGGAAGGTGCCGAACCCGCCCTGCTTCCCTTCCTTCCATGCCGCAGCTGCCCACCTATAAAGGCCGAGCCTCCCCTCAGCCCTTCTCCACCTTTGCCCGCTACCGTGAGCTACCGCCGCCGGTGAGAACCCCCTCCCGAGCGCGAACGCCGACGCCAAGGCCACCCGAAGCACCGCCGGACCTCCCCGCGCCCGTAGGTACTCCCCATTTCGCGTTTTGGCGTTGTTTTGCCCGGCTACACCCTCACCCGCGCGCCTTTTCTCTCTCCAGAGCCCCGCCGCCGTCGACATCGCGTCTGGAGCCCGTCCCGAACGCCGAGAACGCCCCCATCCGACTCACGGTGAGCTCGCGACCCTCCCTGTACCTTCCATTCCCGGTTTCACGCCGTGGAGCACCGTTCCGGTGATTCCAGTTCACGCCGACCATGGCGCCGCCGTCGGGTCCTTCTTCCCCGGCGACCTGCTGCCCCGCACTCTCCTGCGCCGTCAGATCATCAAGGAACGGTCCAGATTAGCTGGTACCGGTTCGGTCCTGATGACCGGACCGTGGACTCGATCCACCGTGGCTGCGTCGGGCGCCCGTCGCTGGCATTACGCTGCGTGGTGCACCGCGCTATCGGCGCAACCGCCACATGGCCGCCCGATCAATGTACCACGGTCAAACCGGCCGATAGCTGCGCTTCGTTTTCGAAAAAAGCCCTCTATTTCATCGAATCAACCCGCAGGTCAACTTAATTCAAAATAGTTATTTTCGATCCTGTTTTTATTCGGTTAGGCCCCCTGTACTTTCCAGATTTAATGCCCGCAGTCTCAGAACCGTGATAATTTATATTTTTAATTATTTTAATTGAAAATAGGTTAGTTTATTTACTGAATTGCCATTACATCTTATTTCATGCATAACTTTCACGTTTTAAGTCCGATTTGAGTGATTCTTTCGCTCATGTGTTCAGAGAAATGCGTAGAACAGATCGTAAGTTTTCAATATATGTTTTCACTGTTTGGTGTACTGTTCTAATAGAGTTCTATCTTGTATGCATGTAATGATTGGAATGATGCTTGATTGATGATTGGATCACGATTAGAGGGTGAGCCATTCGAGGTGTTGAGGACCCCAGCAGGATCAAAGTATACTCGTGGCGACTTTGAGGAAGGCAAGTGTACCAAAGGCCCCTTGTTACCTATGAACTACTACCACTTACATTCATGCATGTGTTTAATTTGAATTGCCTTTAAGGACTTTACCTAGATGATTCATTGTACCACATATCCTTGATACCGGGTTTATTGGGTAGGCATTTTGGATAGATTTGCAGCGCTTAACATGAAGTAATTGTTAAACATACTTAAAGACTATATGCAATGTGATAAAATGGAACTTTTTAGCAATAGATAGGGGAAATTTGGAGTACGGGGTTGAGTACTCTAGTGCCTCTCCATAAGGACTTTATCTCAAGCGGCAACCTGGGAGGGACCGTACAACCCCGAGTGTCAAATGGCTCGACTTTAACCTATTATCTAGTTTGTACTAGCTAGTCTCAGTAGCTCGATAAAGGGTAAGAGGGTATCTTTCCTTTTTCTGTTTGGGTGTGCACCGTGCTGCGATGCCCACGTGTGCCATTCCTTGTGGCTACGACCTGTTAGTGCAACTAGCTAAGGGTTTCATAGTGAAAAACTCGCCACACTTCTGGGAAGAGGTGTAGTGGGTCTCGCGAACCCGGCATTGGGAATCACGGCTCGGTGGGTAAAGATGTACAATTTCTGCAGAAATAATTAACCTGTTATAACAGCCGTGCTCACGGATACGAGCGGTCTGGATCCTTCAAGATTAGTGGTTACTGTGGATAATGGATGGATGGGTTGTGAGATAAAGCTTGATGATACTTTAATACCACTTGGGAATTGGGACTGTTCATTAAATTAGTAATTCAAAGTTGCTAAAATTGAACAACTAAAATTGCGAACCGCATGACAAAGCGAGGTCAAGCCTATTTGAGCCTCATAGATCCCTTTGTTATACTTGCTAAGCATGGTGAGCTTACACTTGCTTTACATCAAATGAAAATCCTGGATGGGTAATGCAGATAATGGATATGAAGAGTTTCAGAGGATGTCCGGGACTACTAGGAGGCGTTCACCAGTTGAGAGTCCACATGGCGGTTGGGCTAGTTATTCATTTGTGTTTGTAATAATATTGCCTTGAAAGAGACTTTGTATTTAACTTTATGATGAGATATGCGATGTAATAAGTACTTTACTTTGATACTACTGCAATTTGTGATATATGTGTGTGTTTGGACATCCTGGGCGCACATATATGAGTACTTGGTTTTGCTTTGCAAAATTGGGTGCGACAAATTGGTATCGGAGCTTTAACTGACTGTAGGACGAACAACCTAGATAGAAATGGTCGTTTTTAGGATTTCATTATCTTTATTTTACTACTTTTACTTTGCTATAAAATTTTTGCTTATATTCTGTTCTTTATCTATTGCCAAAAATTATTTTGTTCTAATACTCAACCTTTTCATTCTTGTAGATGGCCCGTACCAAGCAGACCCCGCGCAAGAGGACCATCCTGATGCCCACTAGGAGGACCAGGTTCACTTTGGGCAAGCGTGTCCCGACACACCTTGTGGAGGCTCTAAGGAACCAAGAGGAGGAACCGCCTGTGGAGGTACCCATGGGGGGACCTCTGGAGGACTTGTTGGAGGATCCGATGGATGAAGAAACAGAGGAGGGACCCATGTTCGAGGGACCCATTGAGATAGAGGAGTCTGAGGAAGATCCCGAGGAAGTACAAGAACAAGGTGGCCAGGAGGGAGCAGGTGACCCCGACGATGGAGATGGTTCTGATGATTCTGATGCTGATGGAGGTGATGACGGTGGAGATGGTGGAGACGGTGGAGACGATGGAGACGGTGGAGACGATGGGGATGATGACAATGATGATGATCACAATGCACCGTTGGCTCAGGGATGGACTGCGGAGATCCACTACGACTTGGAGGGTGATGGCTACTACCACCCTAGGCTTCTCGCACTTGTGCATCGCTACCACCCCGGAGGCTTCAGACAAGACTGGATTGAGCATTGGACCCACCCGACTACACTGGGCTTCGGGAGGCAGAAGTGTACATCCGAGAGGGACTCGGGTGCGCTTACATCCACCAGCGCCACCATTGCAGACGGCTCACACGTGCAGCCGTCATCGAGGATGCAGCTCGACAGCATTGATGGTCAACCGCGATTGTCACTTCGACGACATAGCTTCGGGAGGATGACCGCTATCTTCCTCGCCGTCGGAGCGGACGGACGGTCACGGCAACATCGCTGCACCGCTTGGAGAGGCGAACCTGAGGCTGAGACCTACCTGTTGTGCTTATTTGAGACCCACTGCGACTTGGATCAGGCCCGGATGAGCTCGATGTCATGGGGAGGGCCTACATGCAAGCTGGCTCGTGAGAACGCTTACACTTTGAAGCATCAGCTAGGAGGTCCAGATGTGGAGGATTCAGGAGTACCCGCTCAGTCACCCCGAGGACCCAGAGGAGAGTCTGGAGACACCAGCACCAGCACCACCGTTGACCCGCACCCATAGGAGAGTCTTAAAATATATATAATAAGCACAGCAGCCTCTGCGAGAGAGTATTTAGTTTCTTTCTTTTAATGGTTGGACAAGTGTTAGTTGCATGGTTGGATGTTTATCATTATGAATAATGTTTGATTTGGATCTTTGATATGATTGTGATGACTTGTGGGCATGTCCACGGTCATTTAGTTAAGGTTAAGGTTTAAGGATATTATGAATAAATAGTTGGGTTTCGTTTTATCATGCTGTCCATTCTGTATCATTCGGAACAATCTGTCTTTATCAGTTCATATCTCGTAATCTAGATACTCAAAGGTCATGAAATTTTTATGGAGATAAGTAGACTTCAACATCTTTCTTTTGGCTCTAGAATCACCTCAATAGCTATTATAAATTGTGAGATACAACTGTTGTAAGTCGAGGTTTCTGTGCTGTCAGGATTCCGGAACAGTACTTCTTATCGTCTGAATTCGACTAAGTAAACTTTGGAATCTGAAAAAGTATTCTAAATGAAAGTTGTAGAGAATTTCATAAGCTTTCCAGAAAGGTATGCTACGCGATCATATGATAAACAGAGACTGAGATATGCTCGTTTTACAGCACTGCTGCTATCCAACTCGCTGGAAAAATTCAGAACAAATATCTTCTTGCATACCCTACATATATCTCTTGTCTACACCTATCTTGTTACACCAGTATCTTGTAAGAGTTATATGCTTGGACATGTGAGACTTATATGATGCCTCTACAGATGGTGAACACCAGGAGGAACAACCAGGGAGGCGAGGAACTGCCACCACCACCTCCAGTCACCATGGAGCAGCTGATGATGATGCAGACACAGTTGCTTCAGCAGATGGCCCAGAACATGCAGAACATGGGGCAAGGGAATGGGAATGCACCCCCTCATGTCAGAGATAAAAGGGGAGAGTTCCTGAAAGGACACCCACCTGTATTCAAGCACTCTGCCGACCCACTTCAGGCTGACGACTGGCTACGTGCCATTGAGAGGCAACTGGAGATTGCCCAGTGTGATGATAAGGAGAAGGTTTTATATGCTTCTGGACAGTTGCAAGGAGCTGCACTAGATTGGTGGGACTCATTTCGCTTCGGCCGTACCGAAGCTAATCCCATCACTTGGGCTGAGTTCCGCAGTGCTTTTCGCACCCATCACGTGCCTGCAGGACTGATGAAGCTGAAGAAGAAGGAGTTCTTGGCTCTCAAGCAGGGGGGCATGACTGTTGCTGAATATCATGACAAGTTTATACAATTGTCACGGTATGCACCTACTGAGGTAGACGAGGATGGAAAGAGGCAGGAGCTATTTATGGAGGGCTTGAATGATGGTCTCCAGTACCAGCTGTTGTCCCATACCTTTGCTAACTTCCAGCAGCTGGTGGACAAAGCTTTAGTGATTGAGAACAAGCGCCGCCAGATGGAGGACAAGAAGAGAAAATTTCAAGGGCAGCAATCTGGGAGCAACTCTCGCTTCCGTACCAACCCTCAACAAGCTCAACCTCAGCAGCGCTATCAAGGTCAGACAGGTCCCAATCAAGAACCAAGAAGAAGAAGAAGAATAAGCGTACAAAGAAAGAAAGAAGAAGAAAGATATATAAGGCACCACAAATTCGGCGCCAAGAAGAACCCAACAATGTACCAGTGAGGAATAATGCCCCCAATGCTCCGTAGAGGAATGGTGCACCAAAAGCGCCAAATGCAGTTAATGACAACAAGTGCTTCAATTGTGGAGAGCCGGGACATTACTCCAATAGATGCCCCAAGAAGACTAACTCGCAGCAGAACTACGTTCGGGGAAAGGTGAACCATGTTACTGCTGAAATAGCTCAGGAGGCACCGGATGTGGTGATCGGTACGTTTTCGGTCAACTCAAACTCAGCTACAGTACTTTTTGATTCTGGTGCTTCGCATTCCTTCATAACATATACATTCATAAAGAAGCATGGTATTCCAGTAAGTGTTATGAAGAAACACATGTTAGTAAGCTCACCTGGTGGGGTAATGAAAGCAGAGTGGATATGCTTAGCTACTAGCCTCAGCATAAGGGGGGTAGAATTTCAAGCAAATCTTGTAGTCATAAATTCCACCGGTATCGATGTCATCTTGGGTATGGATTGGCTAAGGTTGCAGAAAGCAATTATTAATTGTGGTAATAGCTCGATGAATCTTATCACTTCAACTGGAGAAGAAGTAGTGTTTGTGGCAACTCAGTCTGCTACAGAAATCTATCGGGTCAATCAATTGGAGGGCACAACCTTAGAAGATATAAGGATAGCAAATGAGTACCCGGATGTCTTTCCTGAGGAATTGCCAGGTATGCCACCTGATCGAGACATCGAGTTTATAATTGAACTTTTACCTGGAACTGCACCCATAGCTAAGAGACCCTATAGAATGGGGGTGAATGAATTAGCAGAACTTAAGAAACAACTAAGGGAATTGCTAGATAAGGGTTATGTTCAACCTAGTTCATCACCATGGGGTGCACCAGTACTGTTTGTAGAAAAGAAGGATGGTACACAAAGGATGTGCATAGACTACAGGTCACTTAATGAGGTCACAATTAAGAACAAGTACCCATTGCCTAGAATTGATGACCTATTTGACCAATTGAAAGGGGCTTGTGTGTTTTCCAAGATTGATCTTCGATCTGGATACCATCAGTTGAGGATAAGGCGTACTGACATTCCCAAGACCGCCTTTGTGACCCGCTATGGACTGTATGAGTTCACAGTCATGTCTTTTGGTCTGACTAATGCACCTGCCTACTTCATGTATCTTATGAACAAAGTATTCATGGAGTACCTTGACAAGTTTGTCGTCGTGTTCATTGATGACATACTAGTGTATTCTAAGAATGAAGAAGAGCATGAAGAACATTTGAGATTGGTATTGCGAGAAGCTTAGAGAACATCAACTTTATGCCAAGTTCAAGCAAATGTGAGTTCGGCTAAAAGAAGTATCTTTCTTTGGTCACATAATCTCTAATGGAGGAGTAGCGAAGAGATCCCAAGAAGGTTAGAGATGTGTTGAGTTGGAAGCCACCTAAGGATGTTAGTGAGATTCGGAGTTTCCTGGGTATGGCTGGGTATTATAGGAGATTCATCGAGGGATTCTCTAAGTTAGCCAAGCCCATGACTGCGTTGTTAGAGAAGAATGCCAAATTTGTATGGACTAAACAATGCCAGGACAGTTTTGAGGAGTTGAAAAAGAGACTTACGCTCAAAGTGCTCATCTTACCTGATCTCACCAAAAGTTTCTCTATCTATTGTGATGCCTCACGGCAAGGTCTAGGAGGTGTTCTTATGCAAGAAGGCAGAGTTGTTGCCTACGCATCTAGACAGCTGAGAAAACATGAGCTAAATTATCCGACTCATGATCTAGAATTGGCGGTGTGGTGCATGCTCTTAAGATTTGGAGGCACTACTTGATTGGTCATAAGTGCGAGATTTACACGGACCATAAGAGTCTGAAGTATATATTCACGCAGTCAGATCTGAATCTGAGGCAAACAGATGGCTCGAAAGTTAATCAAGGATTATGATTTGGATATCCACTATCACGGGGAAAGGCTAATGTTATAGCAGATGCCTTGAGTAGAAGGAGTTATGTGAACATGGCCTATACAACTCAACTACCTGAAGAGTTGTGTGAGGAGTTCAAATACTTGAATTTGGGTATTGTGGCCAACACCATGGAGTTAGAGGTGGAATCCACTCTGGAACAAGAGATTCGTAAAGGACAGCTGGGTGATGAGAGGATTAAGGATATTGCAGAGCGTATAGTGATTGGTAAAGCCCCCGGATTCCATATGGATGATCAAGGGACAGTATGGTTTGGTAAAAGGATTTGTGTGCCAGAAGTAAAATCTATTAGGAGTCTATCTTGAGGGAAGCTCATGACTCAGCCTATTCCATACACCTGTGAAGTACTAAAATGTACCTTGATCTTAAAGAGAGGTATGGTGGTATGGACTAAAGAGAGACGAAAGCGAGAACATGTGGCTATATGTGACACGTGCCAAAGAGTGAAAGCGAGAACATCAGAGGCCAAAGAAAGTTTACTACAACCTATGAAGATACCCGAGTGGAAATGGGAAGAAGTTGGAATGGACTTTATAGTTGGATTACCCGTGCACACGAGAGAGGATTTGACTCTATCTGGGTGATTGTTGACCGATTGACAAAAGTGGCCCATTTCATTCCGGTCAAGGTAACTTATTCGAGTGCAAAGTTAGCAGAATTATATATGGAAAGGATTGTATGTTTACATGGTGTACCAAAGAAGATTGTTTCGGATAGGGGTACACAGTTCACATCACATTTTTGGCAGAAATTGCATGAGTCAATGGATACGAAGTTGAACTTCAGCTCAGCTTACCATCCTCAAACAGATGGACAGACCGAAAGGACAAATCAGATCTTAGAGGATATGCTAAGAGCTTGTGCTCTGCAGTATGGGATAAGTTGGGATAAGAGTTTACCTTATGCCGAATTCTCCTACAATAATAGCTACCAAAAGAGTCTTAAAATGGCACCGTTTGAGGCATTGTATGGCAGAAAGTGCAGAACACCATTGTTTTGGAATCAAACGGGGGAAAGCCAAGTTTTTGGACCAGATGTTTTGCAACTGGCAGAAAAACAAGTGCAAACAATAAGGCAAAACCTAAAGGTTGCACAGTCCCGACAGAAAAGCTATGCGGACACAAGAAGAAGAGATTTGGCATTTGAAATTGGTGATTTTGTCTATCTCAAAGTTTCACCCATGAAAGGAGTAAAGAGATTTCATACCAAGGGAAAGTTATCACCTAGGTATGTGGGACCATTCAAGATCATTAACAGGAGAGGAGAAGTTGCTTACCGCCTAGAATTACCAGAGCAGCTCTCGTGTGTTCATGATGTCTTCCATGTGTCATAACTTAAGAAATGTTTGAGAGTACACGAGGAACAACTACCTTTGGAAGAAGCTGGATATCCGAGGGGATCTATCATACAAAGAGTATCCAAAGTGAAAATCCCGGAAACAATGGAGAGAATCACAAGGAGCAAAATAATAAGAATGTGCAAGGTTCAAGGAATGATACTCTGTGGATGAGGCAACTTGGGAAAGAGAGGAAGATCTGAGAACTGACTATCCCAATCTCTTTGAACCATCCGAATCTCGAGGACGAGATTCATCTTAAAGGGGGTAGGTTTGTAACACCCAAAATTTTTACCACAAATTAGCAATTAATTCTTAGCATTTATTACATTTTCTAGGTATTTTTTTTACTTAGGCCAAATAATAAATATTGAATAAATAAAATAAACTATAAGTTTAGAAACTTGTTTGTTGCATTCATGCCGAGTCATATGGGTTTTGATTGAGTGTAGGGCTAGAAGATTTGAAATTTGTATTCAAAACTTATTTGAATTTGGCTTAAAAATGAAAATGGAGAAAAAAGAAATTGATAAACATATGATTTGAAAAAAAAGGGAGAAAGTCACCTTCTGGCCCAACCCAGCTAGCCCGGCCTTCTTCTCCCTCCCCCTTTCCCGGCACCGCTCACTGGCAGCTTGACCCACACTCTGTGTGGTTGCCGCCATGACCGGTTTACCCCCCCACTCAAGTACCCACTTCGGCTCGGCACATGCCCGCTCGGCCTTCATCACCCGAAGCCGCCACGTCGCTCACCCTCTCCTTCTCTCTCTCGCTGCGCACCTGGACCCACTCGTCAGCCGCGTCGTCCACCTTCCTTCCCCGGCGCTCCCCTTCCTTCTTCTGCCCGGCCATGGCGCGGCACCGATGGAAAGCCACCGGCGCCCGTTTGGAAGGTGCCGAACCCGCCCTGCTTCCCTTCCTTCCATGCCGCAGCCGCCCACCTATAAAGGCCGAGCCTCCCCTTAGCCCTTCTCCACCTTTGCCCGCTACCGTGAGCTACCGCTTGTGGGGTGAGAACCCCCCCCCGGCGCGAACGCCGACGCCAAGGCCACCCGGCACCGCCGGACCTCCCCGCGCCCGTAGGTACTCCCCATTTCGCGTTTTGGTGTTGTTTTGCCCGGCTACACCCTCACCCGCGCGCCTTTTCTCTCTCCAGAGCCCCACCGCCGTCGACATCGCGTCTGGAGCCCGT
This sequence comes from Miscanthus lutarioriparius, assembly GCA_904845875.1. Lineage (NCBI taxonomy): Eukaryota > Viridiplantae > Streptophyta > Magnoliopsida > Poales > Poaceae > Miscanthus > Miscanthus lutarioriparius. Next base: position 96,598 of record CAJGYO010000572.1, read on the forward strand.
CCCGAACGCCGAGAACGCCCCATCCGACTCACGGTGAGCTCGCGACCCTCCTGTACCTTCCATTTCCGGTTTCACGCCGTGGAGCACCGTTCCGGTGATTCCATTCCACGCCGGCCATGGCGCCGTTGCCGGGTCCTTCTTCCCGGCGACACTGCTGCCCCGCACTCTCCTGCTGCTGTCGAGATCATCAAGGAACGGTCCAGATTAGTTGGTACCGGTTCGGTCCATACGACCGTGGACTCGATCCACCGTGGGGCTGCGTCGGCATACGTCATCGCCAGCGCCACGCTGCGTGGTGCATCGCGCCTTATCAGCGAACCGCCCACGTGGCCGCTTGATCAATGACCACGGTCAAATCACATGATAGCTGCATCGTTTTCCGAAAAAGCCCTCTATTTCATCAGAATCAACCCGCAAATTCAACTTAATTCAAAATAGTTATTTTTCATCCTTTTTTTATTCGGTTAGGCCCTGTACTTTCTAGATTTAATGCCCGTGATCCCCTGAACCGTGATAATTTATATTTTTAATTATTTTAATTCGAAAATAGGTTAGTTTATTTACTGTAATTGCCATTACATCTTATTTCATGCATAACTTTCACGTTTTAAGTCCGATTTGAGTGATTCTTTCACTCATGTGTTCAGAGAAATGCGTAGAACAGATCTCGTAAGTTTTTCAACATATATGTTTTCACTGTTTGGTGTACTGTTCTAATAGAGTTCTATCTTGTATGCATGTAATGATTGGAATGATGCTTGATTGATGATTGGATCACGATTAGAGGGTGAGCCATTCGAGGTGACCGAGGACCCCAAGCAGGATCAGCAGATACTGGACGACTTTGAGGAAGGCAAGTGTACCAAAGGCCCCTTGTTACCTATGAACTACTACCACTTACATTCATGCATGTGTTTAATTTGAATTGCCTTTAAGGACTTTACCTAGATGATTCATTGTACCACATATCCTTGATACCGGGTTTATTGGGTAGGCATTTTGGATAGATGTTTGCAGCCGCTTAACATGAAGTAATTGTTAAACATACTTAAAGACTATATGCAATGTGATAAAATGGAACTTTTATAGCAGATAGAAATTTGGAGTACGGGGTTGAGTACTCTAGTGCTCTCCATAAGGACTTTATCCTCAAGCGGCAACCGGGAGGGACCGTACAACCCCGAAAGTGTCAAATGGCTCGACTTTAACCTATTATCTAGTTTGTACTAGCTAGTCTGTAGCTCCAATGAAGGGGTAAGAGGGTATCTTTCCTTTTACTGTTTGGGTGTGCACCGTGTTTGCGATGCCCACGTGTGCCATTCCTTGTGGCTACGACACGTTAGTGCAACTAGCTAAGGGTTTCATAGTGAAACTCGCCACAGTTCTCAGGGAAGAGGTGTAGTGGGTCTCGCGAACCCGGCATTGGGAATCACGGCTCGGTGGGTAAAGATGTACAATTTCTGCAGAAATAATTAACTCCGTTATAACAAAACTGTGCTCACGGATACGAAAGCGGTCTGGATCCTTCGAGATTAGTGGTTATTGTGGATAATGGATGGATGGGTTGTGAGATAAAGCTTGATGATACTTTAATACCACTTGGGAATTGGGGGACATTCATTAAATTAGTAATTCAAGGTTGCTAAAAATTGAACAACTAAAATTTGCGAACCATGATCAAACAATGTCAAGCCTATTTGAGCCTCATAGATCCCTTTGTTATACTTGCTAAGCATGGTGAGCTTACACTTGCTTTACATCAAATGAAAATCCCGGATGGGTAACAGATAATGGATATGAAGAGTTTCCAGAGGATGTCCAGGACTACTAGGGAGACGTTCACCAGTTGGAGTCCCTGTGGCAGTTGGGCTAGTTATTCCGCTGTGTTTGTAATAATATTGCCTTCGAGCAGACTTTGTATTTAACTTTATGATGAGATATGCGATGTAATAAGTACTTTACTTTGATACTACTGCAATTTGTGATATATGTGTGTGTTTGGACATCCTGGGCGCACATATATGAGTACTTGGTTTTGCTTTGCAAAATTGGGTGCGACATTACACCTTCAACTCCACAATTACTTTTTAGCCGTCAACACAAATTGAAATGAAATACAATCAATTTCAGGTGATCAAATGGATTTTATAGAGATGCTGATGCTAATCCATAATCTACGTGTATTTGAATATGCCTCTGTGCATGATCCTCTTGCTCATAGCTAGCTGTAGGATTACAATGTAGAAGTAGGTGACATAGATGAGCTTCTTCCAGTGCTCCCTGAAGACGTTCTCCCTTCTTAGTGGCCTCCAGCAGCGTAGCGTATCTAGGATGTTGTTGTGTGGCATGTTGCCACGTTGTTGGTCGATGGTTAGAGGAGGGTGAATAGCCTATTAAAAATTTATACAACAACACTTAGCAAAGATGTTAGACAATTAAATAACAAAGCGAGTGTTGCGCTAGCCTACTAAAAATGCAAGTCACCTACCATAATTCTAGTGACTATGATCTCTAAGCACACAAAGGCTAAGTCACTACACTAAGTTAGTGTGCTCTCAAAGGCTAACTAAAGAGACACACTAACCACTAGACCCGACACAAGCTTGCTCTCAAAACTAAGTACACTAAAGGGCGATGCTACATTAGAAATGTAAGTGCACAAGAGAGGGCGGTGATGATTATACCGACGTGTCGAGGAATTGAGCCAATCACAAGATGGAGTCAATCAATCAATCACAAGATAACCAAGAAATTCTTAGACAAGATGATACAAGATTTTTTACCGAGGTTCACTTGCTTGCTGGCAAGCTAGTCCTCATTGAGATTCACTTACTTGGAGGTTCACGCGCTAATTGGCATCACATGCCAAACCCACAACCGGGTGCTGCACAACCAACACAAGATGAGGATCATACAAGCTACGAGCAATCCACTAGAGTACCTTTTGGCTCTCCGCCGGGAAAAAGTCAAGAACCCCTCACAATCACCATGATCGGAGCCAGAGACAATTACCAACCTCCGCTCGACGATCCTCGCTGCTCTAAGCCATCTAGGTGGCGGCAACCACCAAGAGTAACAAGCGTATCCCACAGCAAAACACGAACACCAAGTGCCTCTTGATGCAATCACTCAAGCAATGCACTTGGATTCACTCCCACTCTCACAAAGATGATGAATCAATGATGGAGATGAGTGGAAGGGCTTTGGCTAAGCTCACAAGGTTGCTTTGTCAATGCAAATGGCCAACAGAGTGAGCTTGAGCTGGTCAAGGGGCTTAAATAGAGCCCCCCTCAAAATAGAGTCGTTGGGCTCTTCACTTCACACTTCTCGGGGTGATCGGACGCACTGGTCAGATCGATCGGACGCACGCCACCAGTGTCTAGTCGGCCGATTGCTGCCACGTGTCACCAAACGTTTAACGCCAGTCGTTGATCTCCAATGACTATCTTCCAATGCCTACGCAGTTAAGTCAAGACTGGACATGCCTATCACACGACCGGACGCACCGATCAGCAGCAGAGCTCGTGCGTGCATGCCACGGCCAAGACATGACCGCATGCGCTGCTCCCTACAACAACCCAGCGTCAGGTCATTTCTAGAGACAATCTAGAGCCGCCCAAACGTGATCGGACACATTAGATGCACCTCGACCGGACCTAGCCTAGCGTCCGATTAGTTCTTCTCTACGTGCCAAACTGAGCGACTGACGTCAGCGTATGTCACCATTGACCGAACGAATGCCCTACGTGTAGCAGAACTGATCAATTTATAAGAGCCCAAGTACAATGGCAGCCCGCAAGCGGTCGCACTGTCATACTTCCATATAAATCCGGTAGTCCGTCGAGTATCGCGAAGGGGATTCAACCAACATACAACCAAGATCGTACATGATTCAACATACATGTCACACGTTACATAAAGTTCACAAATACAGTTCATCCATCAGAGTACAAATTAAAGTTATTACAAACCACATTCAGGTAAGATAGTAGCGAAAGCAAATTAAAAGTTTAAAACCAACATCTGCAATATTGTTTAAATATAGTGCCAGCTCACGATCACACTTCTACAAAAGCATAAGAGAGGGATTAATAAGAGATGCCTACCTAGGGCTTACTCCTCATCCATGACAGGACAGAAGCAGTTCTTGCGCACTCTTACAGAACAAGGCCTGGCCTGAGTTGAGCTACTCGGCTTCGCGGTTGGAACTAGTTATTCGGCCAGCTAAGTGAGAGGCATGCGTTCAATCTTGTCAGAAGCGCCCAACACGGTACGGTACTTAATTAGCACAGACGGATTCACATGAGTCAACCTACACATAGAATCGGCCCGGCCTTTATTTACATTACCCCATGGTTCTTTTCCATGATAGCAAATACAGCCAACCGTGCTTCGGTATCCACCTATATCTCGCAGGTGACGGGAAATCACCCGACTTCTACCGGCCTAAGCATGGCTAAGCATGTATTCGATCCTAGACCTACATAGGGTTAAAGGTGTATATATCTAGACAAGGTAGTTCTATGCATCAAGTGATTTCAATTCAACTCTTATCACCTAATGCATCAAATATAAAAGGACTCAAGTGAAGTTTTGTAAAACATAGGAGACTTAGAATGCTCCGGGGCTTGCCTTTGAGGAAAGAGGTTGGCCTGTGATCTGAGCACTCAGGGAGGTCCTCAAGAGTTTGCTCCTCTCCTTCTAGAGCTATGGCCTGAGGTGCTTCCTGTTGTTCCTCCGGCTCTTCTTCGAACTCCAACAGAGTTATCCCTTCGGATGATCCTATATGCATGAGCATGAAATAAGATATCATGGATGCATATATAATGACATGTATGATATGATATGGTGTGATAAAATGCATCCTCATAAGTGTTCTCAACAGTATTGCATTAAGGTGATAACAAGACAAATTTTCTTTTACTGAGTAGATGCACACCTCTTCTCTAGTAATGAAACAAATTCTCACCTAAGCAATTTTCTGAATTGTAAGACAACAGCCACTTGTTTTGACTATAACTGGAGTTATACACATCTAAATAATATGGTTGTAGACTTTATGGAAATATTATGAAATTTCCTAGAATTTTTTTAATCATCTTAATGTGATTCAGCAGTTATCTAGGTCAAACAATTCAATCTTTCAGATGTGTCCAGAGAGCAAGTATTTTTAACAGCAGACTTCAAACAACTATAATTCTTAAACCATAAGGCCTATGACTATGGAAATTTAACACAAGCTAGATAAGTAAGTTATCTACAACTTGGTTATTAACCATATTTACATAAAAGATTATTATCATCATGAAATCATCACCACAATAAAAACTATATATGCTGCCATCTAGTTGAATTATAAGGCAATAATTAACTAGTTGCATACAACCAATTACTTCTAAGCATAACCAATAACATCAACAGATCATATGCATCACAAGCACCACAGAAAACCACATGGTTATGCCTAACTAATTTATTTATATTCATTTATCAATTTCCTTATATAATAAGGTGATTTAAAGGATAAATATTTCTAGTGCTTAGTAAATTTTGAGAAAATTATAGTAGCCTACCAAATGACCATAATAGTCTATTGTACAAATTTCATGCCATCTGGATAAGTAAAGCCACCTCTACAAAAATGACAAGTTACATATGCTTATTTTAGCAAAAATAGTTTAGCATAGTAAAAAGTGTCGAACAATAGATTTAATATTTTTCTTACTTTTCTCCTAGCATGAGAATACTGTCTAAAAATTTGTATGATCATATGTTATGTATTTTTACCCCATTTAGTTTCACTAGACACTAGCAATTAGTTAGGATTAAATATGAAGACTATATTTAAAGTATGTCTACTGTAGGTTTAGTATTTTTCCTAGATATAGCATGTCAACACAAGACTATCAAAATTGGAATCATAATTTTATCACTTTCCTAGCTCAAGTTATGCATTCTACAAGATATAAACTACTTTAAAAGCACTTATGTTTCTCCATTTAATTCTCCTAGAAAAATACTCTAAAAAGTAGATTTCATATTTTTATCAAATAGTACTCTTCATGATGAATCAAACAAAATTTGGTTCACTCAATTTCGACATTACTAGCTCTAATTATAATTTTTTGAAGTTTGCATTCAAATCTGTGAAAATAAATCAAGAAAAACGTTTCAAATACTACCTAACAGCTAGGACCTGCGGGCCAACGGGACCCACATGTCAGCAACACACAGAGCAGGGGCGCGGCTTGACCAGCGACAAACTCGTCGACGGCGAGTTCACCGACGGTGAGGTCATCGGAGTCGTGTTCCCTCACTCTGGCTCACCTACTGGTACCCTAGGTTGGCCCGGCGGATCACCGAGGCGACCTCGCCGGCGAGCATGGCGGCTCGAAGGCAGCGCACGGTGGTGGACTTGCCGTCTCTAGTGAAGATGTGACCAAACAAGCACGGCTACGACTTCTACGAACCTAGCGGAGCTCTACGGTGCGGATCAAGCCACGGTGAAGCGGAGGTGAGCTCTAGCCACGTGTATGGTGGCACGGCGGCACACAGAGCACGACGGTGGTGTAACTATTCTGATGAGACGGTGGCCTAAGGTAGGTCTCCATCATTGAGGAAGGTGCTACACCTCTAGGTGACATGGTAATGGGTACCAGAGCGGGCTAAGGGTGACCGGTGAAGTCGATGGTGGCGAGCGCGTGCTTGCAGCAATGGTGGACGTGCACGGCGGCGTCGCGTGTTCCCGCGTGACGACGGCGATAGTGGTTAAATAAATGATGACGTGAGCAACTATGACCTAAGACAATGACGGAACCAGGGAGAAAGAGGTAGGAGGAGCGGTGGATAAGGCTAGCCACGGTGAGCTTGGAGCTTGGCGGCGCTCCGTGACCATGGTGGCAACGGCGACATGAAATATCGTATTACCTAGGCTTCAACGGTGGCAATGGCGGCTCAGGGAGGTAGAGTGGCTGACGGCGAAGCTATGCACATGATGGATTGGATGGAGATGCGGCGGTGGTGGCACGTGAGCTCGGTGGAGGTCAGCGACAATGGCATGGCACGCTATGGGTTCGCTCGGTCGCGGCGAAGGCAAGAAAGAGGTAGAGCGAGGCGAGTGAGAGCGAGTGAGGAGGGAGGGCACGTCGCTGCCATTTTGCTGCCCATGTCGGCCCAACGCGCGGGCCCGATGCCGGTGGATGGCCTCCACATGGTGGCAGCGGCCCAACACCGGTCGGCCACGACACGCGCGTAGCGCCGATTCAGTCCGTCTAACAGTGCTACTTTGAGCTCCTAAATATCCTAATCCGTGGCGATTTAGCAAAAACTTCATTAATAGAAATTGTAGAGCTATGTGAGTACTACAACTTTGCTTTAATGATCATGGTGTAATTTGAACTAGTTTTCAAACTACAAAGCTCTAAATTGAGGTACTTTGAAACTAAAATCAGCATTCTACACTTAGAAAAATTGTCACAAAACAGCATTTTGTTGCTACTTTCCAGCTATTTTTTACCATGTTAGGTACTAATTCAGCTCAAGACCCTTAAATAAAGTTTGTTGACCATGACAAGAACTACAACTTTTATTTAGGTCACACAGCCATGAAAACAATCTAAGCTACTATTCAACTTTGGTCGAACTAGCATCATGAAAATGACATTTCAAAGTACACCAACACTTAGAAGCAAAATTGGTCCATGTCATGAATACAAAAGTTGTTCCATTCACCATTCTAGATGTGTCTAAGGTATATTGGTGCCCTTACAACCATTTCATACATTGGTCATACATGATTGCAAGCATAAGCATATATATAAAATCAACATTTCATGTGATAAGGTATAAGAATGAGATAAAATTTCATATGCTCATATTCATGAATGCTTGGATGATGCTTGTGCTCATGAAATGTAGGTGCCAAATGCAAAGCTTAACACTGGGGTGTTATAGCCCCTCCCCCTTATAGGAATCTCGTCCTGAGATTTGAAAGACCTACCAGGCTACCATTCCTCATAAAAGGCCAGATAAACCTCACATAAATAATCCTCCCATTCCCACGTGGCATCTTGTTCACTGTGGTTATTCCACACCACCTTATAGAACTTAATGACCTTGCTCTGTGTTACTCTTTCCATTTCTTCTAGCTTTTCGGATTAGTTTCTCTTCACAAGTTAAATCCGATTGGAGTTTAATGTTGGTGGGTGCAATGGCTTCCTCGGTATGCGAAGACATCTTTTCAAGCTGAGAAACATGGAAGACATCGAATATCGCACTCATCTCGGGGAGGAAGTTGTAACTTATAGGCAACCTCTCCTTCCGTTCAATAATCTGGTATGGGCCTACATACCTAGGCGCAAGCTTACTTTTTACTCCAAATCTCTGCACTCCCTTCATGGGTGACACTTTTAAGTACACATAGTCTCCCACTTCAAAAGTTAATGGTCTTCTTCTTTTATCAGCATAACTCTTTTGTCTAGACCGAATTTGCTTTCATATCTTTGTTGGATAATGCGTACTGCTCTTCTCTTCATGATGAAGTCAATGCCAAAATATCTTCTTTCTCCGGACTCAATCCAATTTAAGGGAGTTCTACATTTCCGACCATACAAGGCCTCAAAAGGAGCCATCTTGATGCTCGCTTGATAACTGTTATTGTAGGAGAACTCGGCTAAAGGTAGCCATTTCTTCCATGAACCCTTGGAAGATATTATACAAGCTCTCAACATGTCTTCTAACATTTGATTCACTCGCTCGGTCTGTCCAGATGTTTGTGGGTGATATGCTGAACTTCTGATTAGTTTAGTTCCCAAGGCTCGGTGCAAGTGTTCCCAAAAATGAGCTATAAACTATGGTCCCTGATATGAGATTATGGTCCGTGGTACTCCATGTAGCCTCACGATTTGGGAAACATACAGTTCGGCGTACTTCCTAGCTAGATATGTTGTTTTAACTGGTACAAAATATGCTGACTTGGTAAGGCGATCTACAATGACCTATATAGAATCATGACCTTGCTGTGTCATCGGAAGGTCTGTAATAAAGTCCATACTTATTTTTTCCCATTTCCAGCATGGGATAGACAACGGCTGAAGTAATCAAGCAGATTTTAAATGAATGGCCTTGACTCTACTGCAATTATCACACCTAGCAACATAGGCGGTGATCTCTTTCTTCATCTTGGTCCACCAAAAATAGGTTTTCAAATCTTGATACATTATGCTACTACCCGGATGGACAGACAACTTGGATGAATGAGCTTCATCTAAAATTTGATTTCTAAGTTCTCGGTCTTTTGGTACCACAAGTTGGTCCTCGAACCACAACACACCTCTTTCATCTAACCTAAAATGTTTGGTTTCTTGTTCTTTCATCTTTCTCTTGATGTGAAACACACCTACATCCGTCTTCTGTAGTTCGATGATTTTGCTCTCAAGTGAACAACAGGCGGTGATATTGTGTAGCACCATAGGATGTAACAAATTAAATCCATCTTCCAACAAGGCTTCTAAGGTGTTATAATGAGATTTCTGACTAAGTGCATCTGCTACAACATTAGCTTTTCCTGGATGGTAGTGCACTTCCAAATTATAGTCCTTGATTAGCTCTAACCACCTACGTTGTCTCATGTTCAGCTCAGGTTGACTGAAGATGTATTTGAGACTTTTGTGGTCAGTGTATATGTGACATATGTTTCCTAACAAATAATGTCTCCATATCTTCAATGCGTGAACAACTGTTGCAAGCTCTAAATCATGGGTGGGATAGTTGACTTCATGCTTTCTCAATTGCCGAGAAGCATAGGCAATAACTCTTCCTTCTTGCATGAGTACACACCCCAAACCTATACCCGATGCATCACATAACACATCGAAAGGCTTTTCAATGTCGGGTTGTGCTAAAACCGGAGCTGTAGTTAACAAGGTCCTTAGGGTGTGAAAAGCGGCTTCACACTCTGGCGTCCAACTAAACTTTTCATCCCTATGGAGTAGCCTGGTCATGGGCTTAGCTATCTTGGAAAAATCCAGAATGAAACAACGATAGTAGCCTGCTAGCCCTAGAAATCTCTGAACTTCATGAACCGAAGTCGGGGCCTTCCAATCCATGACCTCTTGTACTTTAGTCAGGTCTACAGAGATTCCATCTTCCGATAAGATATGACCCAAGAAAGGTACTTTGCTCAACCAGAATTCACATTTACTAAATTTGGCATATAATTTATGCCCCCTCAATCTAGATAAGACGATCTTCAGATGCTCTGCATGATCTGCCTCATTCTCTGAGTAAATTAGGATGTCACGACCATGAACTTGTCGAGCTCGGGCATGAATACTAAATTCATCAAATACATGAAGTAGGCAGGAGCATTTGTTAGTCCAAAAGATATGACCAAATACTCATACAAGCCGTACCTAGTGGAGAAAGCTATTTTAGGTACATCCTCTATCCTGATCTTAATTTGATGATAGCTTGACCTCAAGTCAATCTTAGAGAATACCTTTGCTTTTGCTAGTTGATCAAATAGGATATCGATGTGAGGCAAATGATACTTATTCTTAGTGGTCACAACATTAAGCGGCCTGTAGTCCACACACATTCGCAAGGACTTGTCCTTTTTTTACAAACAAGGCTAGAAAACCCCATGGAGACGAACTAGGTTGAATGAGACCTTTGTCCAAAAGTTCTTGTAGCTAAATTTTAAGTTCGGCTAACTCATTTGGTGGCATCCTATAGGGTCTTCTTGAGATAGGGGCCGTACCCGGCACTAACTCGATCTTAAATTCCACATCCCTATCAGGTGGTAAACTCGACAATTCATCTAGAAATACATTAGGAAATTCATAGACTACTGGAATATCGCATAGGGTAGTGGCTTGAATAGCATAAGACAAGTTTTGAAGATCACAACTCTAGGGAAGTGGTACTAGAAAAGCATTACTCCTCTTTGGTTCTCTCAACTTAATTATTCTAGTGGTAGTATCAATGAGAACTCCATGACCCCTCATCCAATTCATGTCCAAAATCACATCTATTGCTAGTCCTAGCAATATTATAAGATCTATAGTGTACTCCCTCTCTTGTATAGAGATGAGCACATCTCTCACTAAATTGATTAGTAGAAATAGTGGCCCCAGCTGAACTTATACTATAACCACCCTTGTCTACCTCAATTATTTTCTGATCATACTTAGATGCAAATGCTTAGCTCATAAATGAATGAGAAGCTCTAGAATTAAATAAAACAATGGCAGGATGCTTGTTAACAAGAAACATACCGGTGGTGACAACTTCTCCCGCAGGAATTTCTTCCACGGCTATGTAATGCACGTATCTAGGATGTGCTTTTGGATTGGCCTATTTCTGATTACCCTGGTTTTGATTGCCATTCTTCTTGGGATGGGACACTCCTTGGCCCAATGGCCCAACTGGTTACAGTTGAAGCATGGCTAATTGCTCCTTGGTCTTGCTGAGCTTCCTTGCCCTCTGTTTCCCTTGTGTAGGGCAATGGTGAATGCCCTGCGGAATGTCTTCAGGGGCGATTGGCTTGAGCTTTTGGCGGAGGGGGCCTAAACTTAGGCGCAGGTGGATGAAACTGTGGCCTAGCCGCCACTGGAGCTCTAGACTAGGAAGATCCTGAGGCGCCTGCCTCAGCTGCTCTTTTGCGGCCCTTCGCTGTTGCGTGCAAATTGTTTTGGTTCTCCTAGGTCAAGGCATCACTATCAAACTCATTGTATGTGGTACACCTTGAGTTGGCCATAGTCTTCATTAGCTTAGTGCTAAGGCCTCTCTTGAAGCTTTCTACCTTCTTTTCCTCCGTATCGACGAACCCTGGGGCATATCAGGACAAATTGTTGAAGGCATGCATGTACTCGGTAAGGGTCTTGGTACCTTGTGAGTCGCATGAACTCGGCGGCTTTCATGCGCATGAGCCCTGAGAGAATGTGATGTCCCCTAAAGGCTAACTTAAACTGCTCCCATATGACCTGTGAGTTGTTAGGTAAAGAGGACAGGAAATGGGTCCACCATATCCTGGCCGGTCCCTGCAATTGATGGGACACATATTCAACCTTTAGATGCTCAGTAACCCTCAACAGACGGAACTTATGCTCTATCGTGTTAAGCCATTCATCCGCCTAGAGCGGTTCTTCGGCCTCTTTGAATATAGAAGGCTTGGTGTCTTGGAAATCCTTGAAAGAGCTATATTGATTTGGCCCATGCCCTTGATGTTGCTAATGGGCGTGAGCGGTGTTCTGCGCAATTAGGCGCAGTGTATCCTCCATGGCTCTCTGATTACCTAGGAACTGTGTGAAGAATTCATTCACAGACAATGACGGCGGTGGTGGTAAGTCACCGTCATTGCCACCTTGGCCAGTGCCTGCCCCAGCGCGAGTGCGAGTCATCTGCAAAGTTGCAACAATAAGTGATTATTGGATGATGTCAAGAGATTGCAGATGAATTGTGTAATCATGCAAAACTAAAATTACTAGAGAGAATCTTAAATTCATACAATAAAACAGAGGCATAATCATCCATTCTTGCAACATGACATCACCAATTAGATCACTTATCGTACTCGCAACGCGTTAATATGCATGTCATGATCCACCAGTAAAATGAAACTAGAATTTCATCAAAGCTCAATCCATAGTGAGATAACATGCAAAGTACCAATATTACACCGAAGTTAAATCACGAATACCGAACTTCAAGCTACAAGTCCATTACATGAATAACAGGGATACATCTAGAGTTTTAACTAATCACTAGGCGATTCTAATCTTTAGCGTGTTCACTATCGAGGTCGGAGATAGCATCGTCCTCATCCTCTAGCTCCGCTTCTTCTTCCTCCCAACCGTCATCTTCAACCATCATTTCTGGATCTTCTTCTTCCTCATCAAGGATCAGGTCCAGTTGGTTGTTTAGAAAATGCACCTCATGCTAAAGATCAACCACCATGTTCTGGGTATGTGCAAGCTACTAGCGCAAGTCCCTTTCGACACGGTCCTGCTGTGTGGCTAAGGCTTCGGCTCTGTTTCATGCTGCTTCTACTAGGGCTGCACAGTTGTTTGCTTGGATCCGCTGGCGCGTAGTTATGAGTGCCTCGGCATGAGTGGCCTCCAGCTGCTCCCGCAGTCCTGCTAGCACTGCCTCATCGTCAGTTCTTGTTGCTTGGGCGACAGCTCTCTGCTGATCAACTTGCTCTATCTAAGTGTGGAGATTTTCTAATGCTACATATGCCTGATCAGTTTCCCATCGAGCCTCACTTGCTACCTTTTTGTGCTTATGCACACGCTTCCTCAGCTTATGTTGTGCAGCTTTAGCCCTCATGAGCCTATCCATGTTAGTAGTATAGGACTCCTGCTAGAAGTCCCGGGTGTCCTGGTGAGTATAGAACATCTTCATTACTGCAAACATTGCACTCATAGCAGGACTAGAAATATCTGCCCGCTCATCCCGGTCTCGAATCAATGCATTGCGGTTGCGCTGTGCCCAAACTGTTGTGGATGGATCCACCCGAGAATAGTACTAGCGGCATTGCCGGCAAGCTCATCCCCGTGTTGCTGACATATCTGGCTCAGCACCTCAAAAGCCACTACTTGGACAGCCTCCCAAGGAGTTTTTCTTTCAGATTCTACCTTCCACTCCTACCACAGGGGTGCTTGGGTACGAGCTGGTATGGTTAGCTGTACTTCATACCATGGTTGTCCCTCTAGGTATACTTCATTCCAGTAATAGAGGGGCGGTTCATAATACCCCGCATAATGCAAGACTCTCCAAAGTAGGGTAGGGGTACCAAACATCAACAGGAAAGTCTCACTTCCAATTGGTGCTACCATCTGTACCAACAACATGGTGCAACTCTCATGAGACAACATCATAATGGATAAAAGTTACATAACTGAGTAAGAAATTCATAAGGGGAGGAACAATGCAAGTGCAATAATAATGATTTATCATGATGCATGCACGTTCCATACGTCCTCATAAACTTAGGAAAATTTAAAACTTCTAACGGCATACATGGTGGCATACAAGCATTCTCTCATATATAACGTAACTAGTCAGGCTACACGTTTCGTTGTTAGTGTACCTGCACAAGAATTTCATTTCAGCCCAACCCCATAATTATATATGCAGAATGTAAATCTGGGCTCTAGGTTGCAAGCTAAATACTTCCATATATATACCCATATATATACTTCCATATCAAAGTTACCCGAGAGTAAATATGTCCTATATATACATATAAATATGCATATATAGCCGTATCAAAGCTAACCCACAATTAAATACTTTCGTATATATATGAGGCATATATACACTTCAGTATCAAAGCTAACTCTCCCCATAGACCGCAAGCTCACATCTTGCGGTCATGCCATTATGATGATGAGTGACATCTTATCTTGGGCGTAGAGGCATTTGATCCATACATTACCACTCAAGTGAATGACATCCATACAATAGCACGCCGTATAGACGACGAAAATAAAAACCCCCAAGTTAGTACTTAATTAGCCACCTGAAGTCCTTAACTGGGCATAAAAGAAAGTAATCACTGGCACACTTTAGATTTAAACCCTAGGTTTTAAATACATACATATATATATAGCTATAAGTTGCTAGAAACTGGTTTTGGAAAATAAAAACCTTTGTTTTAAATACACATGTGGCAATTAATGTTGAATCTTTCTCTGATACCAGCTGTAGCAGAGCCGACCAATTTATAAGAGCACAAGTACAATGGCAGCCCGCAAGCGGTCGCACTATCATACTTGAGCCCATATAAACCCGGTAGTCTATCGAGTACCACGAAGGATCTCGATTCGACCAACATACAAACAAGATCATACATGATTCAACATACATGTCACACGTTACATAAAGTTCACAAATACAGTTCATCCATCAGAGTACGAATTAAAGTTATTACAAGCCATATTCAGGTAAGATAGTAGCGGAAGCAAATTAAAAGTTTGAAACCAACATCTGCAACATTGTTTAAATATAGTGCCAGCTTATGATCACACTTCCACAAAAGCATAAGAGAGGGATTAATAAGAGATGCCGTCCCAGGGCTTACTCCTCGTCCATGGCGGGATAGAAGCAGTTCTTGTAATAGCCATCACAAACTATACCATCTGCAACAATGGGAATAAAAACCTGAGTACGAGAAGGATTACAATGTAGAAGCAAGTGATGTAGATGAGCTTCTTCCAGTGCTCCCTAGGGTCATTCTCATTTCTCAGTGGCCTCTAGCAGCATAGTCTATCTAGGATATTGTTGTGTGGCATGTTGCCATGTTGGTCGATGGCTAGAGGGGGGTGAATAGCATATTAAAAATTTATACAACAACACTTAGCAAAGATGTTAGACAATTAAATGGCAAAGTGAGTGTTGTGCTAGCCTACTAAAAATGCAAGCCACCTACCATAATTCTAGTGACATGATCTCTAAGCACACAAAGGCTAAGTCACTACACTAAGTTAGTGTCCTCTCAAAGGCTAACTAAAGAGACACACTAACCACTAGACCCAACATAAGCTTGCTCTCAAAACTAAGTACACTAAAGAGCGATGCTACATTAGAAATGTAAGTGCACAAGAGAGGGCGGTGATGATTATATCACCGTGTCAAGGAATTGAGCCAATCACAAGATGGAGCCAATCAATCAATCACAAGATAACCAAGAAATCCTCAGACAAGATGACACAAGATTTTTTACCGAGGTTCATTTGCTTGCTGGCAAGCTAGTCCTCGTTGTGGTGATTCACTCACTTGGAGATTCACGCGCTAATTGGCATCACATGCCAAACCCGCAATCGGGTGCCGCACAACCAACACAAGATGAGGATCACACAGGCCATGAGCAATCCGCTAGAGTACCTTTTGGCTCTCCACCGGGAAAAGGTCAAGAACCCCTCACAATCACCACGATCGGAGCCAGAGACAATCACCAACCTCTGCTCGATGATCCTCGCTGCTCCAAGCCGTCTAGGTGATGGCAACCACCAAGAGTAACAAGTGAATCCCACAGCAAAACACGAACACCAAGTGTCTCTAGATGCAATCACTTAAGCAATGCACTTGGATTCACTCCCACTCTCACAAAGATGATGAATCAATGATCGAGATGAGTGGAAGGGCTTTGGTTAAGCTCATAAGGTTGCTATGTCAATGCAAATGGCCAAGAGAGTGAGCTTGAGCCGGTCAAGGGGCTTAAATAGAGCCCCCTCAAAATAGAGCCATTGGGCTCCTCACTGCACACTTCTCGGGGTGACCAGACGCACCGGTCAGATCGACCGGATGCACGCCAATAGCATCTAGTCGCCCAATTGCTACCACATGTCACCAAATGTTTAACCTCAGTCGTTGATCTCCAATGGCTATCTTCCAACGCCTGCGCGATTAAGTCAAGACTGGACACGCACGTCACATGACTGGACGCGCTGATCAGTAGCAGAGCTATGAGTGCACGCCATGACCAAGACATGATGGGATGCGCTGCTCCCTACGGCAACCCAACATCAGGTCATTTCCAAAGATGATCCAGAAATGCCCAAACGCGATCGAACGCGTTAGATGCACATCGATCGGACCCAGCCTAGCGTCTGATCAGTTCTTCTCCTCTATGTGCCAAACTGAGCGACTGATGTCAGCGTACATCACCATTGACCGGACGAATGCCCTGTATGTAGCAGAACTGACCAATTTATAAGAGCACAAGTACAATGGCAGCCCGCAAGCGTTCGCACTGTCATACTTCCATATAAACCCGGTAGTCCGTCGAGTACCACGAAGGTCTTGATTCAACCAACATACAACCAAGATCGTACATGATTCAACATACATGTCACATGTTACATAAAGATCACAAATGCAGTTCATCCATCAGAATATGAATTAAAGTTATTACAAACCATGTCCAGCGAAAGAAAATTAAAAGTTTAAAACCAACATCTGCAACATTGTTTAAATCTAGTGCCAACTCACAATCACACTTCTACAAAAGTATAAGAGAGGGATTAATAAGAGATGCCTGCCCAGGGCTTACTCCTCATCCACGGTGGGACAGAAGCAGTTCTTGCAATAGCCATGATAAACTGTACCATCTGCAACAATGGGAATAAACCCCTGAGTACGAGAAGGTACTCAGCTAGACTTACCTGTCATAAACCAAAAATAAAGTAACTCTAAGGATTATGCAAGGCTTTATAAGTGGAGCTAGCTTGACAACATTTTGCATAAAAAGTTACTAATTCAGCTGTACATTTTATAATTTGGTCATCAAGTTAATTATAGCTATTCATTTCTAGATTAGCAACTAATATGTGCCAAACATGTGGTATATCATTTAGTAGCATAACAATAGTAA
Organism: Miscanthus lutarioriparius; assembly: GCA_904845875.1. Lineage (NCBI taxonomy): Eukaryota > Viridiplantae > Streptophyta > Magnoliopsida > Poales > Poaceae > Miscanthus > Miscanthus lutarioriparius. The sequence continues at coordinate 113,975 of CAJGYO010000572.1, forward strand.
CCATAGCCGGTATAATAATTCCATGTTCATTATAACCATCATTCCATAATACAGTTACTAGGATGTTGGTACTAGCCAAGTTTCTCACTGTCCGGGAGAGATGAAGATTCGAATCGATTTCAACTAGCTGGGAATTTATTCCTAACACAAACCCAGACAGACCAGATCAACGGTCACCTTAGGTCACCTTTGGTACAACTCAAATCCACATTTCGTGGATTCGATCAGCACCGCACAATCAGGGATGACTAGATGCTAGGACGTTCAGGCCCGACCTACCCTTGGGCTCACGTCTGGCTCCCTGCACATCCTTACTACCATCCAAAGTGCGCACTCTTACAGAACAGGGCCCGGCCTAAGTTGAGCTACTCAGCTTCATGGTCAGAACGAGTTATTTGGCCAGCTAAGTGAGAGGCATGCGTTCAAACTTGTCAGAAGCGCCCAACAATGGTATGGTACTTAATCGGCACAGACGGATTCACATGAGTCAACCTACACATAGAATCCACCCGGCCTCCATTTACATTACCCCATGGTTCTTTTCCATGATAGAAAATATAGCCAACCATGCTTTGGTATCCACCTATATTCTCGCAGGTGATAGGAAATCACCCAACTTCTACCGGTCTAAGCACGGCTAAGCATGTATTCGATCCTAGACCTACACAAGGTTAAAGGTGTATATATCTGGACAAGGTAGTTCTATGCATTGAGTGGTTTCAATTCAACTCTTATCACCTAATGCAGCAAACATAAAAGGACTCAAGTGAAGTTTTGTAAAACATAGGAGACTTAGAATGCTCCGGGGCTTACCTTTGAGGAAAGAGGTTGGCCTATAATCCAGGCACTCAGGGAGGTCCTCAAGAGTTTGCTCGTCTACTTCTGGAGCTATGGGCTAAGGTGCTTCCTGTTGTTCCTCCGGCTCTTCTTAGAACTCCAATAGAGTTATCCCTTCAGACGATCCTATATGCATGAGCATGAAATAAGATATCATGGATGCATATATAATGGCATGTATGATATGATATGGTGTGATAAAATACATCCTCATAAGTGTTCTCAACAGCATTGCATTAAGGTGATAACAAGACAAATTTTCCATGGCGATGCCAGCGGATAGCCCCCACATGGCGGTCGTGGCGTGACACCGGTCGGCCACGACGCGCACACGCGGTGCCGATTCAGCCCGTCTGACAGCGCTACTTTGAGCTCCTCAATATCCTAATCCGTGGCGATTTAGCAAAAACTTCGTTAATAGAAATTATAGAGCTATGTGAGTACTCCAACTTTGCTTTAATGATCATGGTCTAATTTGAACTGGTTTTCAAACTACAAAGCTCTAAAGTGAGGTACTTTGAAACTTAAATCAGTATTCTACACAGAAAAATTTTAAGTCACAAAATAGCATTTTGTTGCTAATTTGGAGCTATTTTTTGACCATGTTAAACATTGATTCTGCTCATGACTCTTAAATAAAGTTTGTTACCCATGAAAAGAACTACAACTTTTATTTAGGTCACATAGCCATGCAAACACTCTAAGGTACTGTTCATCTTTGGTCAAACTAGCATCATGAAAATAACATTTCAAAGTACAGCAACACTTAGAAGCAAAATTGGTCCATGTCATGAATACAAAAGTTGTTCCATTCACCATTCTAGATGCGTCTAAGGTATATTGGTGCCCTTACAACCATTTCATACATTGGTCATACATGATTGCAAGCATAAGCATATATATAAAATCAACATTTCATGTGATAAGGTATAAGAATGAGATGAAATTTCATATGCTCATGTTCATGAATAATTGGATGATGCTTGTGCTAATGAAATGCAGGTGCCAAATGCAAAGCTTAACACTAGGGTGGTACACTGCGTGCCCGGTCACATTCACTGGGCTGCATCCGGTCGCAGTCCAAACAAGCCCGAGCGTGTCACCTCTTTTTATAATTGACCGAACGCTGGAACCCTGAGTCCGGTCACTTTGAACTCAGCGTCCGATCACTATTTGACAGTGAAAACACCTCCTTCACTTCATCAACTTCTCCACCCTTGCTCAAATGTGCCAACCACCAAATGTATCACCTTGTGCACGTGTGTTAGCATATTTTCACAAACAATTTCAAGGGGATTAGTACTCCACTATATCTAAATGCATATGCAATGAGTTAGAGCATCTAGTGACACTTTGATAACCACATTTCAATACGAGTTTCACCCCCACTTAATAGTATGACTATTGATCCTAAATGTGATCACACTCACTAAGTGTCTCGATCACCAAATAAAAAGTTCCTATCAAGTTTCACCTTTGCCTTGAGCTTTTTGTTTTTCTCTTTCTTCTTTTCTAAGTCCAAGCACTTGATCATCACCATGGCATCACCATCATCATGATCTTCACCATTGCTCCACACATGGAATAGTGCTACCTATCTCAGGATCACTTTGATAAACTAGGTTAGCACTTAGGGTTTTATCAATTCACCAAAACCAAACTAGAGCTTTCAATCTCCCCCTTTTTGGTAATTGATGACAACCCTTTCATAAAGATATGAATTGAAATTCATTTGAATCCATGTTGCTTGTCCAAGAATATTTACCATGTGTAAAGGGATATGGACAAGTTTCATGAACCTCAAATGGTAGCATTAGCTCCCCCTACATATGTGCTAAGAGTTTGGATTGAAGCTTGCACATATGTATTGATTTGAGTTGTGGGAGAGTAATGACTATCAAATGATGCTAAGGTATAAAAGATGGACCTTTGAAGCGTGATACCAATCGGAGTTCACCAATATACCATCCTTAGCACCATTAGTAACTAGACATACACAAAAACTAGAATACCCCATGAGATCAACATTAGAAGCAAGGGTCTAGTTTTCACAAAATAAACATAAGTCTAGTTACTCAACCTATGCATGCTAGTTTTTCATTTCATCATTTAAACCTACAACTAGTATACACCACACAAGCATGTATATTGAATTGAAACTTTTCAAATGCAAGCAAGCATATGAGAATACACATTCAAATGCATCATACAAGCTCATGAGCTTGCTCCCCCTACTTGTATGCTCAAAATTTTAATTGATCCCCTTCCTTTGTCATATCTCTCCCCCTATGTCAAAGTTCTCCCTTTTGTTATCTTTTCACTATCTTTCTACACTATTTCTCCCCCTTTGTCATCAATGACCACAAAGGTTCAATTTTAGATAGGTTAAGAATATCAATGTCAATCAATGGGGTGAGGATCATTTTCCCAAATTTAGTTCAATCTAGAACACTTGCCAAAGATATTTAACTCGTTTTGATCCAAGGACAAGCTTCTTCACACCTCCAAATAAGGGTTATCTTGTACCATATTGAGTTAAACACTTATAGCTCATTTTCTAGATCAAACACTAGGTTCATAAGCCTACAAATATGTCATATGCTACCGCTAGATCAAGTCAAGCATAGAGGCAATAGTGGTACCATACAAGCATCAAATTCATTTGATTTTCATGAATGTGCCTATTTAATGTGAAGAATTACTAGATGCACTAAACAAGTCCTTAGCAAAAGGATGTATGTATGCCAATCAACTTTTACCTTGGTTGCTCGAAGGAGAGGCATGTCATATAAGTGGGGGGGTGCATCAACACATATTTGAGAAATCCAATATGTTCAACTCATTCCTTAGCTTGCAAAACCTCTTCTCATCCAATGGCTTGGTGAATATGTCGATAAGTTGATCTTCAGTGCCCACACTCTCAATGCAAATGTTCCCTTTTTGTTGATGATCTCTAATGAAATGGTGGTGGACATCAATGTGCTTTGTTCTTGCATGTTGAACTAAATCATTGGTTAGCTTGATTGCACTCTCATTGTCACATGGCAATGGCACTTTATTGAACTTGATTCCAAAGTCATTTAGGGTGGCCTTTATCCAAAGTATTTGTGCACAACAACTACCGACGGATATGTATTCGGCTTTGGCGGTTGATAATGCAACACCATTTTGTTTCTTTGATGACCATGAAACAAGTGATCTTTCTAGCAATTGACATGTGCCCGAGGTGCGCTTCCTTTCAACCTTGCATCCCACATAATCCAAATCGGAGTAACCAGCTAGCTCAAACTTTGCTTCTTTGGGATACCACAAACCAACATTTTGTGTATGCTTCAAGTACCTCATTATTCTATTTATAGCCTTCAAATGACTTTCTCTTGGTGAGGCTTGAAATCTTGCACATATGCACACACTAAACATGACATCTGGTCTTGATGCGGTCACATAGAGTAGGCTTTCAATCATAGACCGATACAACTTTTGACCCACCATGTTGCCACTTGCATCACTATCCAAATTTTCATTTGTTCCCATTGGTGTTCTAATGGCTTTGCTATCATTCATGCCAAGCTTCTTGAGCATGTCTTTGATGTACTTGCCTTGACTCATAAATGTACCATTCTTCAAATGCTTGATCTGAAGACCAAGGAAGTAACTCAACTCTCCAATCATTGACATCTCAAACTCATTAGCCATCATCTTCCTAAACTCTTCTCAAAAATCTTGATTGGTTGATCCAAAGATAATGTCATCAACATAGATTTGCAACACAAATAAGCCCTTGCCAATTTTCTTGGTGAAAAGAGTGATGCCGACCTTGACCAAGATGAATCCCTTAGAGAGTAGGAAGTCCCTCAATCTCTCCTAACATGCTATAGGTGCTTGCTTCAAGCCATATAAAGCCTTCTTCAACTTGTACACATAGTTAGACTTTTTGTCATCTTCAAAACCGGAAGGTTGCTCAACATATACTTCTTCAAATGTAGCCATTTACAAATGCACTCTTGACATCCATTTGATAGAGCTTGATGTTGTGGGCACAAGCATAGGCTAGCAAGATTCTAATTGCTTCCAATCCAACACCTAGGGCATATGTTTCTCCAAAGTTAAGACCTTCAACTTATGTATAGCCTTGTGCTACCAATCTTGTTTTGTTCCTTACAACTATCCCATCTTGATCTTCCTTCTTTCTATAGACCTATTTGGTTCTAATCACATTGTGTCTCTTTGGTCTCTCAACTAAATCCCATACTTAATTTCTAGTGAAGTTGTTCAATTCTTCATGCATAGCATTCACCCAATCAACATCCTTCAATGCTTCATCTATCTTCTTTGGTTCGATGGATGACACAGATGAGAAACACTTATAAAATGAAGCCAATATTGATCTAGTTTGCACACCTCTAGAAATATCTCCAATTATAGTGTCTAATGGATGATCCCCTACAATATTAGTTGGTTGGAGTATTGGAACTTGATTGCTTGCACTTGCTTGCTCATTGGATTGAAATGATGTACTAGCCTCTTGATCTTGCATATTGTCATGAGAGTCACTTGAACTTGCTTGATTAGTGTCAACTTGCACATTTGAGTTAGAGAGCACTTGCAATTGATCATCTTATTCATCAATCACTTTCTTAGGCCTCAATTCACCAACATACATGTTCTTCATGACATTTGAAAGTTGAATGCCTCTAACATCTTCCAAGTTCTCATTCTCATCTTGGGAACCCTTGGTTTCATCAAATTCAACATCATGAACCTCCTCAAGAGTACCACTTACCAAATTCCAAACTCTATATGCTTTACTTGTAGTGGAGTAACCAAGAAGAAATCATTCATCACATTTCTTGTTAAACTTGCTCAATCTAGTGCCTTTCTTCAAGATATAGCATTTGCAACCAAATACCCGAAAGTATGCAATGTTGGGCTTTCTATCATTCAAGAGCACATATGGTGTCTTATCTTTCAATGGGTGATAATACAAGTGGTTGCTACAATAGCAAGCCGTGTTGATAGCTTTGGCCCAAAAGAATTGACTCATATTGTACTCACTCAACATTGATCTTGCCATGTCAATCAAGGTTCTATTCTTCCTCTCAACAAGGTTATTTGATTGTGGTGTGTACTTGGCCGAGAATTTATGTCTAATTCCAAATTCATCACACAACTCACCAATTCTAGTATTCTTAAACTCACTATCATTGTCACTTCTAACTCCCTTGATGGTTGTTTCAAATTCATTGTGAATGCCCTTGACAAGTGATTTGAAAGTTGCAAATACATCACTCTTGTCATTTGATTGTGGAGTATACTTGGCCGAGAATTGATGTCTAATTCCAAATTCATCACACAACTCACCAATTCTAGTATTCTTAAACTCACTACCATTGTCACTTCTAACTCCCTTGATGGTTGTTTCAAATTCATTGTGAATGCCCTTGACAAGTGATTTGAAAGTTGCAAATACATCAGTGTACTTGGCCGAGAATTGATGTCTAATTCCAAATTCATCACACAACTCACCAATTCTAGTATTCTTAAACTCACTACCATTGTCACTTCTAACTCCTTTGATGGTTGTTTCAAATTACTTGGCCGAGAATTGATGTCTAATTCTAAATTCATCACACAACTCACCAATTCTAGTATTCTTAAACTCACTACCATTGCCACTTCTAACACCCTTGATGGTTCTTTCAAATTCATTGTGAATACCCTTGACAAGTGATTTGAAAGTTGCAAATGCATCACTCTTGTCCACTAGAAAGAATACCCAAGTGTATCTTGTATAGTCATCCACTATCACAAAGCCATATTTGTTTCCACCGATGCTAGTGTATTGTGTTGGCCAAAACAAATCTATGTGCGATAACCCAAATGCTTTACTAGTGCTCATCATGCTTTTCTTAGGATGGGTGTTTCCAATTTGTTTGCTGGCTTGACAAGAGATACAAAGCTTATCCTTCTCAAACACATCTTTCAAACCTCTAACCAAGTCATGCTTAACCAATCTATTCAATTGTTTCATTGTAACATGACCAAGCCTTCTATGCCATAACCAACCCATACTAGACTTAGTGAACAAGCATGTTGACAATTGAGCTTCACTAGCATTGAAATTAACTAAGTATAGATTCTCATATCTAAAGCCTTTGAAGATCAAGTTAGAGCCATCTACACTTATGATCTCTACATCATCTACCCCAAATATGCATTTGAATCCAAGATCACACAATTGTGCCACGGATAGCAAATTGAAGTTCAGGCTCTCAACAAGCAACACATTGGAAATACTCATGTCATTAGATATTGTAATCTTACCAAGCCCTTTGACCCTGCCTTTGCCATTATCACCAAATGTAATAGTATCATAGCCACCATTGCCATTGGTGCTGATTGAGTTAAAAATTCTTGCATCACCGGTCATGTGTTGAGTGCACCCACTATCAAGAACCTAATGCCTTCCTCCGGCTTTATAATTGACCTACAAAAGAAGATCAATTCTTTTTAGGTACCCAAACTTGCTTGGATCCTTGAATGTTAGTGACCAAGCTCTTTGGCACCTAAATAGCTTTCTTCTTTAAGCCCATCCATGGTGCACAATGAATTTAGCCTTCACACCATTTATACCCTTAGTAAGCACATAGAAAGAATCAAGCTTAATTAAGGCTACATTAGCATTCTTGTTCTTGGTCTTGCACTCATGCTCTTTATGACCAACTTACTTGCAACTAGTGCAAAACCGACCATTGTTCTTGACAAAACTAGTCTTGTGAGGAGCAAAGGCCGCCTTACCTTTCTTGGGGGTATATCCCAATCCCTCTTTGTAGAGAGAAGTTCTTTGGCTACCTAAGCACATAAGCTTGCAGTCCTCACCACCATAGGCTTTGCCTAAGGCACGAGTGAGCTCATTGACCTCCTTTTTGAGGGTCTCATTCTCAACCATTAGTGAGGCATCATGAGTGAAAACCATCACTACTAGATGAGGTAGAAGTAGATGTGCTACAAGAAGGGTTAGTGGGAGCAACAATGATAGGCTTATAGAATGATTCATCAATTATATCACAAGTTAAGCCTTTGTCACATGTTACTATGTGCTCCTTCTTATTTTGCTCATTAAGTAGAGAGGAATGAGCTTTCTCAAGCTTCTTGTGAGCCTTGCCAAGCTTCTCATGGGTTTCCTCTAACCTCTTATGAGATGCATTGAGCTCATCAAAGGCTTACTTAAGAGCTTTTAGTTCCTTTCGCAAGTCTTTGCATTCGCTTCTCTTAATGTCAAAATATTCTTTAGCATCTTCTAACATGTCAATTAGTTCATCTTTAGTTGGTTCATCATCATTGTCACTTTCACTTTCATTATCATGTTCGTCATCACTTCCATCATTACAAGTTTATACCTTAGTGGCCTTAGCCATGAAGCATGATGGAGTATCGAAGAGAGAAGGCTTCTTATTGATAGCAATGCTTGCAAGAGCTTTCTTCTTGGTGGTCTTATCATCATCACTTGATGAAGCATCACTGTCCCAAGTGACCACATATGAACCACCCTTCTTCTTCTTCTTGAAGGTCATCTTGTCCTTCTTTTCCTTCTTATCCTTCTTCTTGCTCTTCTTGTGTTATCATTATTGTCGCTATTGTCTAGGCATTTTGCAATAAGATGATCATTGCTTCTACAATTGAAGCACCTTCTTGACTCTTCCTTGTTCTTGGATGAAGACTTCTTCCTTCTAGCATGGTAGCCCTTCTTCACTATGAACTTGCAAAATCTCTTGATAAAGAGAGCCATCTTCTCATCATCCATCCCATCAAAGCTCAAGTCTTCATCTTCACTTGATGATTCTTGCTTTATCTTGCCCTTGGATGATGTGGCCTTGAATGCCACAATCTTCTTCTTCTCGTCCTTCTTCTTCTCCTTCTTTTCTTTCTTCTCATCATGTTGACACCGTTTTTTGCACGTGTCAAAATGATCGGAGTGGACTGATCGGCAAGGGGAAAGTTACTGTATACTCTGATAACCGATGAAAGCCAGCTTGTAAAGATGGTTGCCGATAGCTGGTGGTGGTCGATGGAAAGGTTGATTTAGACTCGGGCGTTGCCGATGAAACAGGGAGTATGCCGATGAAGGAAGACTTGAAGACTACTGCCGATGAAACAGGGAGTATGCCGATGAAGGAAGACTTGAAGACTAGTGCCGATGAAACAGGGAGTATGCCGATGGGAAGGAGGACGGTGAGATTTCCATCGTAATTGAGGCGGACAGGGAAATAGATAGGAGTTGATTTCCTTTTCTATATTTGTTAGAGTATGACTCATGTAAGAGTCACGTGTTTCCTTAGATATGGGCTTGGTGTCCTAGTTGTGTTTGGTTGTGTCTCTTTAGATCAGGGTATAAATATGGAGTGAGGGGCAATGTAATGAATATATGAATCAATATCAAAACCAAGTTTTACTCCTATTTACATCTACTTACTTTTCAAGCGACTTCGTCAATTTGCATATTTTTCTTTTTACGAGTTCTCATTGATTCGGTGAGTTGCATTGTCTCGGTCGACCTTCGGTGATTCTCGAGTTCAGCGTGAGTACCCCTTTGGCCGTGACTTTGGGGGCGATCGCTGTTGTCGGGACCAAAGTGCTCAGATCTTCATCCTTGTCGATTAACAGTCAAATCGACCGCACGCTCTGGATATCGATTCGGTATTAGCCCTTTGTGTTTGCAGATCCACTTTTGCATCAACACATCTTTTGGGCACGCCGGTGGGACCAATCAATCCGATCAATATGTTCAATTCCGAGATCGATGCGGGAACATTATCGTGGTATCGAAGAAGATCTTAAGGAAGAGCAGAGGAGCTATGGAAAAGGTCAGAGAAGAATACAGCAGACTTTGTGCGAAATCGTTTAGCTTTGAACAAGAGTGGACAAGTCATCCGAAGCAAGATTTGCCGTTGCCTCGGCAGTTACCTTTGACTCAATCTGGTAAACTTCAAGAGATGGTTAATTACGCAATAAATCATGCTTTGATTAATCATTCCAATGTTTGTCCAATCATCGCATCATAATTGTGGTTCGAACTCTCAAAGAAGGACAAGCGCCACCGCATTATGTTGGGGCCGCCTATCACCAACCGTAACCAAGCATCTGTCAATACTCCATCGGCTCCCCTCGGCCGTTGGGGTGTGGTTACTTCTTCTCCGAAGATCGGCGAGTTTACCTAATATTCAATCTACACCGATACGATCGAGATCCGGTACTACGGGAGGACGAATTCAGCTTAATCTGAGATCTATCGGCATCAGCTATGTCAGTCCTGTGTCTCAAAATAGCCGATTCCTGCTAATTGGTGGGGATATGGTATGCCTCCGAGTCATCCGCTTTCAATCTCGGATTACCTCAAGTGTTTGATGCGAGAGGAAAAGCTCCTATACCATCGGGTTTGTTTACCGATGGCCCAAGTGTCTCAATATGCCACAGCAACTCATTGTGCAACCAACTCCTGTGGGGTTTCTAGATGCCTTTGGTTCAAATGCCCAGTTCAAATCTATCGGCAAGCTTATCGCCGACGATCTGCAGAAAGCCCCTGTTATGAGTCAAAGCGGGGTTGGATTTATGCCTCAAGTCTGGTTATAATTATCCAACAATATCAACAATTATCAGCCATCGGTAAGTTTTGTACCGATGAGTTCTAATAATGGTTGGTCGGACAAGCGATTTGCTCAGCCAAAATCGGCGAGTTGCAAGGATTCAACAAGGTCATATGCAAGCTGGTTTTGAGAATCAAGCATCGGGTACTCGGTAGATGAATCCTTTCCAACAAAAGTTAATGGACCACAAGTAACGGCAAATATGCCGATTGTTGGAGATCGTGGGCCACAAAGATATGTGGAAGGATATCGCAGTACCTCTGTCAGAAATTCAGCCGATTAAATCGGCGCCAGGAGGTCGATGCTTTTTGGGCCGATAAGATAGCGAAATTATGAAGGATCGGTTTGGGATAAAGCCCAAGGTCAATACTTATTCTTATCGGACTCCATACCCTCCCGCATATGATTTAATTCCTCTCCCAAATCGGTACAAGGTATTGCGATTTCACTAAATTCTCTGGGCAAGATGATACATCAACAATGGAACACGTCAATCGCTTCATTATTCAATGTGGAGAGGTAGCTAGCAGAGATGAATTAAGGGTTCGATTATTTTCATCATCTTTGTGCGGATCGGCATTTACATGGTTCATTTCATTACCACCGAATTCTATTATTACTTGGGCTGATCTAGAAAAACAATTTCATAAGTATTTCTTTTTTGGAATCCATGAAAAGAAGCTTACCGATTTGGTAAAATTGAGACAACAGTAATGATGAATCGGTAGAAAGCTTTGTGCAAAGGCTAAGAGATGTAAAGAATAAGTGCTACTGATTCAGGTGGATGATCGGCAAACTTGCCGATCGGCTTTCAAGGGTTATTGCCACATCTTAAAGACGAGATATGCTTCTCGGGAGTTTGAAAGTCTCGGTCATCTTGTGCAAAGGATTTACGATCAAGACACTAGGGTTTTTGAACCTAAAAAGAATTGGAATAAAAAGTATCATTTGTTGAAGAAGTAGGAGATTCGATTCGATGAAGAACCGATTATCGGCTTGGTGAGTGGGTTAAGAATAAAAGGCCGATATCTTGTCCCTTTGGTCGAAAAGAGCCGAAAAGTTTACCTTTGATATCACCAAGGCCGACAAGATATTTGATCTTACGCTTCAAGAGGGCCAAATTAAGTCGTCACCTAATCATGTGATCCCATCGGCAGAAGAATTGAAGAAGATCTTGTAATCGCAAATGGCATAATGCAACTTCACACAGTACAAATGAGTGCAAGGTGTTCAGCAACTTGATTACAATCGGCTATTGAATCGGGAGAATTAAGTTTGGTACTTCCAATGCCCAGAGGCCGATGAAAATTGATCAACACCCTTTTCCAAGCAAATACGTTGGAGGCCAAAGGAAGACCAAGGTATTGACGCCGGTCACGAGAAAAGCGCGTCGGTGGATCCCCAACATCGGATAACTACCGATGATGCAAAAAGTAAGGGTTTCTTTGGGAGAAAGCGGTAGTTCCAAACAACCTCCTCGACTGGCATTGTGATTACTCATCGAAGGCAAAGCAGGGTTGGCATCAACGTAATGATCGATATCGACAATGAGAAAAGAAAGGCGTCGGGAAGAATGGCATCGGCATAAAGATCATTGGAGGTGCTGTTTTTTATCCATTCTTTGGGAAGAAGGTATTAAATTGCCAATCGTTGAAAATTGCCACGAGTGCAATGGTTATTATGGGGTCAATCGGTCGGAAAGGAGGTTTCAACTTTGGCAATCGTGGTTTATTTATCAATGAGCCGATCGAGGCGAGCATCGGTGCATGATCAATTTGAAGCGCGAATTTAGTGTACATGAAAGGCTTGGTAAATGCGCTGCTGGATATTTTCCAAGGAATCAAGAGGAGCTTGAGGAAATGGCAAATGCAAGAGTTCCCGATGAGGAAATATTCTCTGAGGGACCCTAATATACGTGAGTGTAGAGTCAACTAGGACTGTTATCGCCCGGTTTGAAAACCAAGTTTCCTCGATGGTGCCGGAGGGTCTCGACAAAGACGAGAGAAGGAGGATGCAACGTGAGCGTCGGGAGGATTTATACCAAGAGGAAAATTCCTCCAATGAGAGGTCCGGTCATCAAGCAAAGTGGCAAGTAAAACACAAAAATAAGGGTCCATCGGCAGATGTTAATATGGTATTCATATTGCCGATGGAGTTTTGGCACTATCCGATAATGAGGAAGAAGTTGTTCTCTACGATCAAGTAGCTCATTGACACTAGATCCAATGATGGCTGTTTTTGAGAAACCTACCGATGACGAGAGAGATGACATCTTAAGGCTTTGTTTGTGAAGGGCGAGTTGATGGGCGACTGTGTCTAAGGTACTTATTGATGGAGGGCTGCGATTAATATTATGCCTTATGTGATGTATCGGAAACTTGGTAAGGAGATCAAGACTTGACCAAAACCGATATGATGTTTGAAAGATTTTGAAGGCAATGTGTGTCACCGGCTAAAGGGGGCGATATCGTTGAATTGACCATCGGCAAAGACAAAACCTTGCCGAAAGCGGCGTTCTTTGTTATTAACGGCAAGGGTGCATATAATCTGCTTCTAGGGAGGGATTGGATTCATGCTAATTGTTGTGTTCCTTCTACAATGCATCAATGCCTCGTACAGTGGATTGGGGTAAGATTGAGGTTGTCCCTGGTGATTCTTCTTATATCATCGCATCGGCAGAATCAGATACTTATGAGTGAACTAAATGCATATCGGGAGAAGCTTGGGAAAAGAGTTCCTTAGAGTTGTTGATTATGAAATTCCACCGATCCAAGCAAATGGGTTCGAAGAAGAGTTTTAATGGATAGGTTTGCCGATGATGGAAAATTAGGTCAAGGGTTCACATCGGCAGATGATTTAGTAGAAGTAGATATCGGTGATGGCGACAGGCCAAGACCTACTTTTATTAGTGCTAAGTTAGATTCCAAGTGTAAGCAGCAAATAATTGATGTGTTAAAAGAGTATAAAGATTGTTTTGCTTGGGATTATCTTTGAGATGCTCGGATTAGACCGATCGGTAGTTGAACATCGGTTACCTATCAAATTTGATTTCGCCACATCAAGCATGCCGGTATACGCCGATGCAACCCTAATATACTTCCTGATATTAAGGCCGAAATAACTAAATTAATTGAGGCAAAGTTTATTCGGCAGTGTCGATATGCAGAGTGGATCTCTAATGTGGTTCCTGTTTATAAGAAAAATGGAAAACTTCGTGTTTGTATTGATTTGGGAATCTCAACAAAGCCACACCGATGGATGGCTATCCAATGCCGATTGCTTGATTTATTGATTGATGCGGTAGGGCATCAAATTATCGACTTCATGGATGGTAATGCTGAGCTACAATCAAATATTCATGGTGAAGAAGATATTCCCAAGGCGCTTTCGGATGTCCGGTCATGTGGGGTTGTTTGAGTGGATAGTTATGACGTTTGGTTTGAAAAATGCCGGCGCTTACTTATCGAGAGCTATGAACTTTATTTTTCATGAATACATCGGCACATTAGTGGAGATTTACATTGATGATGTGGTGATTAAGTGCGGAGATATCACAAAACATTTAGCCGATCTACTAAAAGATCTTTGGAGTGCACAAGGAAACATGGATTGAAGATGAATCCTAATAAATGTGCATTTGGTGTATCGGCGGAGGACAATTCTTGGGTTTTATGGTGCATCAATGGGGCATCAAAATCGAGTAGGAAGTCTATTGATGCGATTAACAAGGTGGTTGCTCTGTCAATAAGACTGAATTGCAATCTTTGATCGGTAAGATTAATTTCATTAGAAGGTTCATATCTAATCTGTCGGGTAAGATCAAGGCTTTTCCAGTCCACTACTTAAATTGAAAGCCGATCGGGAATTTGTATGGGGAGCGAGCAAAGATTAGCCCTCGATGAAATTAAGAAATATTTAACAAATCCTCCAAAGTGCTAGTTCCACCTCAACACGGGAAGCCTTCGAGTTATATTTGTCAACCGATGATATAGTTATCGGTTCAGCTCTTATTCAAGAATTTGAAGGAAAGAACGTGTTATTTATTATTTGAGAGTAAGAAGATTAGTGGATCTTTGAGACGAGGTATTCGCCATCGAAAAATTATGTACGTGTTTATACTTTTCTTGTGTCAAATTAAGGCATTATTTGTTATCTGCCAATGTACGGTCATATGCAAAGACGACGTAGTCAAGTACATTTGTCAATGCCGATATTAAGTGGTAGAATCGGCAAGTGGATTTTAGCATTATCGAATTTGAACTACGTTACGAATCGACCAAGGCAGTTAAGGGGCAAGTTATGGCTGATTTCGTCACTCAGCATTGTAATACAGTGGACTCTCTGGAGATTGCTCCTTGGACACTTTTCTTCGATGGGTCCACATGCGGTGAAGGAGCAGGTATCGGCATTGTGTTGATTTCACCTCAAGGAAGGAAGTATGAGTTTTCATTACCGATTGTTGCTACATCGACAAACAATCAGGCTGAATACCAAGCCTTGATAAAAGGGTTAGAATTACTGAAGGAGATACGTCTTGCGATCTTTGTTGAAATCTTTGGTGATTCTATGCTAGTTATAAATCAATTGGCTGGAATTTATGAATGCCGAAGTGAAGCTTTGATTTTGTATTATGAAAGATGTTTGCAATTGTTGAAAGGATTTAGAGATTTTCGTCTTGAACATATCTCTCGATTGCATAATGAGGAAGCTAATCGACTAGCTCAAAGATGCTTTGTGGTATCGACCTATTCAGGAAGTGCTAACATCGGCAGTTGATACCGATGACTGGAGGAAGGAGATTGTCGATTATTTAAAGGATCCATATAGAAAGGTTGAGAGACGTATAAGGTTCCAAGCTACCAAATATGTGCTCCTCGATGATGAATTATATTATCGAACTATAGATGGAGTTTTACTTAGATGTGTTAGCAGTAATGAATCGAAAAGCTTGATGGGTGAAATTCATGAAGGAGTGTGTGGGGCGCATCAATCGGCTTTCAAGATGAAGTGGATGATCAGAAGGAATGGGTACTATTGGCCGACTATTCTTGAAGATTGTTTTAAATATTTTAAAGGATGTCAGGGGTGTCAAAAGTTTGGTAATATTCAAAAAGAGCTGCGCCGATCGGTTATGAACCCTATAATCAAACCGTGGCCGTTCCGGGGATGGGCTATTGATCTCATTGGTCAGATTTATCCGCCATCGAGTAAAGGACATAAATTTATTCTGGTTGCTACCGATTATTTCACAAAATGGGTTGAGGCAATTCCTTTAAAAAAGGTGACATCGGTTAATATGATTGATTTTATGAAAGAGCATATTGTTTACCGATTTGGTATTCCTCAGACTATCACTACCGATCAGGGCACTATGTTTACATCAGGAGAATTTGATGAGTTTGCTGTAGGTATGGGAATTAAAGTTTTAAATTCTTCTCCATATTATGCTCAAGCTAATGGTCAAGCTGAGGCTTCTAACAAAGGGATCATCAAACTCATTAAGCGCTTAAAATTGAAGAATATCCTAGGAGGTGGCATACAAGATTAAATGAGGCCTTGTGGTCATATCGGATGTCATGTCATGGTGCAACCAAAGTAACGCCTTATCAGTTAGTATATGGACATGATGCAGTATTGCCTTGGGAAATTAAAGTTGGCTCTAGGCGAATACGTTCTCAAAATTAGCTAATGTACCGATGATTATAATACTCTTATGAAGGATGAGTTGGAAGATGTGGCGGGTCATCGGTTAAGGGCTTTAGTTAGCATCGAAGAGAATAAGAAAAGAGTAGCGGATGGTATGACAAGAAGGTGAAGGTAAAGGAGTTTCTTGATGGGAGATCCAGTGCGAAATTAATTTTATCGATTGGGACTAAAAGTTCAAAGTTTGGAAAGTGATCTCCTAATTGGGAAGGTCCATATCGGATAAATCGATCATTCTCGGTAACGATATATTCTAGAAACCCTCGAAGGGGTTGTGTTTCCCAGAGCATTAAATGGAAAATATTTAAAGAAATATTACCCTAGTATCCGGATGGATGCATAAAAGTATAAGTTCCGATAATAAATCCCCTATCGGCTAAAATTATGCAAGGATGTCAATGTCTCATAAAGTGCCGATACAATAAACAAGATTACAAGTTCAACAAGGATTGGATAGCTAATATCGCACGCAGCGAATCTGGTCGGCTTCCTCCATTTCTTTGGTATCGTCATCGGCAAAGACACCTCCACGAGCTTGAGTTTTTTCTTCATGGCCAAAGCTTTGCGAGCTGGATATCTCTTTCTTCTTTGAAGGGCTTTGATGGCATTGGGTAGTGGCTTTCTTCTTGTTGGGCATGAGTTAAGGCTGCATCGACTTCTTTCAATTGACCAATAGAGCCATCTTCCTTGCCGATAAATCCAAGATTTTTCGCTTAAGTTCAGACACCGAAGTCGCAAGTTGCCGATGCCCTTGTGCTTCTCATCGGCAATTTGTTTCAGATTTTGTAGCATCTCTTCTTTGAGTTGAGCCTGAGCTGCTCTATCGGCAATACGTTGAGCAGCCCGTTGATATTGTAGTTGGCGGCTTTCTAAATGGGCTCTTTGGGAAGAGTACTTCTTCAACATCGGCGGGGACACGCCACGGATTGTTTTGAAAATTGCCTTTATGGGTCCGAGTCATCTACCAGTTGGGCGGTATCCTGCTGTAGCAAGTTCAGGAGAGCTTCCAACTTGGTCTTAGTTTCTGCCGATATTGTTCCCAGTGCAAGGGAAGAACTTGTTTCCTCTCCATCATCGTCAGAGACGTCAATAGCAAAGGAGAATAGGCTATTTGGGGAGTCTTGTTCCTGAGGAAAAGAAAAGGAGGTCAGTTAAGGATAAGTATGAGTATTGTAAATCAGCTAGGTTAATCGGTTTACCTGTTTCAAGGCAATTTCCTATGCTTGACTGGAGGAAGCAACCTGGAGTATGCCGTGTGGGGGATCGGCTGAGCTTGCCGATGGGATATCCTCTGTAACTTCATCGGTGGTTGGCTCTTGAGGTATGATGACCGATGACATTGGGCAGATGTAGGGATCGGCATGGACCTTTTGTCGTTTTGGTCGTGCCTCAAAGATTCGTTAAAGCTTTGCGCTTTGCTTGGGCACCGCAACAGCGATTGGTGGGGGCATCGGCACTTGTTGGTTGTGAAGCTTGGATATCCGCACGCTTGCCGATGTACCCAATTGTTGCCGCAAAACAAGTGTAAGGTATAATATTTAACAGATAAAATGAAAAGTCAAGAGGATACCTCTCGAAGGTTTGTCAAAAGAAGTGGTGCTTGATATCGGAGGAATTGCCGATGACGATCCAAAGAGCAGCTCTTACCCCTCGATGGTTAATGTTAATACGATTTGTGATCGGCATAAGTAGAAATAAACAAGGTTGTTACCTTGAATGCCTTGACCAAGGTTGTAGCAAAGACCGATGGAGTGGCCCTAGTCTGTAGCCAATTTGGACTTAGAGGTGATGGTCTTGGTACGGATCTTCCGGTGAGTCAAAGCGGTTAAGGTGGGGCGTTGTAGCCGATTGATGATATCGGAGAAACAAAGTTGAAGATCGAAGGGTTTCCACTTTTGCTCACAGATGGTGCTTTGGGTTGTTAACTTTGTCATAAGAGAGTCGATTCATCGATATATGAAGGGAAAAGCGAAGGAGTTAAAAGAAACTTATCGCGTCGTCGGGGATGGCATATTCAGTGGTCGATCATGTGCCGATATGTGTGAGCGAAGTTGCAAGCAGTTGTTCCTTCCTCTCTCGCCACCATTGCTTATATGACTCGGTGATGAAGGATTTGGCGTCCGGTGGATATATCAACATCGTAGTATCGGCATCGGGGAGAGTTGTACTACCTTGTTCCAATCTGTTCCACGGTGATTGTTTCCACAGGTTTGATCACATCGGCAAAGCAAAGTTTGATTGGCGATTGCCCAAAAGCCAATTGACGGGATCTTGCCGATGGATTGTAAAATTCATACGTAATGTTGGTGTTTTTCCGCTACCAAATGTTTTCTTTGGAATTGCCACGGGAGTAATGATGGCCATCATGAGTTCCTTATCCCGATTCAGTGGTGTCATCAACCAAAGTTGAAAAGAAGGGGAATCTATTTTCCTCGTCAATATAAGGTACCCAGGCCCTATGATCACGAGAAAGACCATTGTAGAAGCTTTGGAAGAATCACGCCGATCTGGTCTTCATTGGCCTCTGTTCTGGGAAGGACAATTATGGCTTCACCAAAATTGAGGGGTGAGCGTGTTGCCGATTCATCGTCCCCGAGCACATGGTCTCAAACAATTTCTCGTGGGAATTGTTGGGCAAAAAGTCCCATTGCAAACGTTTGTGCATATGTGCATTCAACCACATGTTGATAAACCACCACGGGCCTCCTAGGTTGCCGATGGGTTCGCCAAGCAGAAGTTTCTGAGACACTTGATGAAGAAGATGATAAGTGGAGCTCAGAAGGTATCGGCCAAGAGGAAACCTTACACCATTAGCCAAAAGTTCAGCTGCGGGGAGGAAGGCGTTGGTTGGTCCTACTGATCGACCACAGAAAATAAATTTTTCTAACCACATATTCAAGAATGTGGCATGTTCCCTCTGGTTAAGTGTCCCGGTCTTCTGGTATTCTTGAATGTACCCCGTCCAACCGCCGATGTTGCGGGTATTCACCCTATATTCAGATTTTCTACCATAGATGGAGCCTTCATCGGCAGTTGAAATATCCAAGCCAGTGAGCATGTGGACATCGGCAAGTGTGGGAGTAGATGGGCCATGTCCAAACATAAAAGTGTTTGTTGTGTCTGACCAGAATATACTTGCATCGATCTATTAACCCTCAAGTACCAATCTTTCCACCTTTTGGTGGTCTTGGGCCAAGATCGGAATATGTCTTTCCATAAATTCAGAGAGAAATTTTGGGCTCTAAAAGGGATTCTGTTAACCTCTGCATTAATCAGATCAGTTGGATCTGGGTTGCCCATTGGTCCTAGGCATTGGACATGCGGCTGATCGGTTGGAATAACTAATTTGTTGCGCAGTTCCTAAGTTTAAAGGATCCGGAGAACAAAAGAAAGGAAAAATCACCAACTGTATGGATTTGCAAAAACTAGGGGGATCAAAGTAAAAGGTAATGGAAGTGGAGCGAACCGCAGGGACGTTGAAGTTGATTGCCATTATCTTGAGGAAGATGGGGCACAATAGGAGACTTGAGGTTAACATTTGGAGAAGAGTTCTTGTTGGTTGAGGTCGCGCAGTTGTTCGTCGGAGTCGCCGCCGGAAAGAGAAAATGTCAAAGATTGGGGTCTGAGGGTAGAAGACGAGTGTTCCGGAGGAATCTATTTATAAGCCGCTTGGGGTAGGGGTATTTTGGACTTATCTCTATACCGCGCGCATGTAGGTCGAGGTGGTTCAGATGGATATGGTAACTGTTCGCACGATAATCAGGGGATTGTACAGATGAGTTGATGGCAAGTAATCATGATTTGGAAGAAGTATCGGTACAGGATATTTTAATTCTGAAAACGACAGCATTATCATGTTAAGATCTTGCCGATGGGTTATTGTTTTGGTATCTTAATCATAATCAAGGCAAGAGTGGTTGGCGATTGTGCGATATTTACTGAAGTACGTGAATCAGGATTAGATTTGATTGGATTTGATAACAGATCAAGTTTTGGCTTGGAGAATGAGTTACTGTAATCGGGGTGAAGGCAAAGCGTTATCTGGAGTAAATTTCGGAGCATTAATGGTTTTATACTCCGAAATTGGGGGGCATGTGTTGACACCGTTTTTTGCACGTGTCAAAATGATCGGAGTGGACTGATCGGCAAGGGGAAAGTTACTGTATACTCTGATAACCGATGAAAGCCAGCTTGTAAAGATGGTTGCCGATAGCTGGTGGTGGTCGATGGAAAGGTTGATTTAGACTCGGGCGTTGCCGATGAAACAGGGAGTATGCCGATGAAGGAAGACTTGAAGACTACTGCCGATGAAACAGGGAGTATGCCGATGAAGGAAGACTTGAAGACTCTCGCCGATGAAACAGGAGTATGCCGATGGGAAGGAGGACGGTGAGATTTCCATCGTAATTGAGGCGACAGGAAATAGATAGGAGTTGATTTCCTTTTCTATATTTGTTAGAGTATGACTCATGTAAGAGTCACGTGTTTCCTTAGATATGGGCTTGGTGTCCTAGTTGTGTTTGGTTGTGTCTCTTTAGATCAGGGTATAAATATGGAGTGAGGGGCAATGTAATGAATATATGAATCAATATCAAAACCAAGTTTTACTCCTATTTACATCTACTTACTTTTCGGCGACTTCGTCAATTTGCATATTTTTCTTTTTACGAGTTCTCATTGATTGGCGAGTTGCATTGTCTCAAAGGCGACCTTGGCGATTCTCGAGTTCCGCGTGAGTACCCCTTGGCCGTGACTTTCGGGCGTATCGCTGTTGTCAGGACCAAAGTGCTCGTATCTTCATCCTTGTCGATTAACAGGTCAAATCGACTGGCACGCTCCGGATATCGATTCGGGTATTAGCCCTTTGTGTTTGCAGATCCACTTTTGCATCAACACATCATCATCTCTATATGTGTCAATGATCATCACATCTCCCAACACTTGGTTTGGTGTCATAGTGTCCAAACCACTCCTCGCTAGAATAGTGACCAATGTGTCAAATCTTGAAGGTAAGCATCTAAAGAAGTTGTGGGAGAAATCCTTGTCTTTCACCTTTTCTCTAAGTGCTTTAGGATTATTGACAAGCACTTGAAGCCTATGAAACATCTCTGGCACACTCTCATCCTCCTTCATCTTGAAGCTTGCAAATTTCTCCTTGAGAATGTATGCCTTTGCACCCTTCATGGCTTGAGTGACCTTAAATGACTCCAACTTCTTCCATGCCTCATGTGCCATCTCAATGTTCTTGATTTACTAAAATGTTCTCTCATCCAAAGCACCATGAATGGCACTAAGAGCAATGTCATTGTTTTGGAGTAACACTTCTTCGGCGGGGGTGGGAGCCTCTTCATTGGTAATCCAAATCTTGGTCTCCACCACCTTCCATACCTTTCTATTGATTGACTTGATATATGTTGTCATTTTAGCCGACCAATAAGGATAGTTGGAGCCATCAAATTGGAGTGGCTTCTTGGTGTTGTTGATTTGAGCCATTTTGACACCGAAGGTTGTTAATCCTCAAATCATGGTGACCACGCCTCTGATACCACTTGAAAGGTCCTAATAGCTAGAGGGGGTGAATAGTCTATTAAAAATTTCTACAACAATACTTAGCAAAGATGTTAGACAATTAAACGGCGAAGCGAGTGTTGCGCTAGCCTACTAAAAATACAAGCCACCTACCATAATTCTAGTGCATATGATCTCTAAGCACACAAAGGCTAAGTCACTATACTAAATTAGTGTGCTCTCAAAGGATAACTAAACAGACACACTAACCACTAGACCCGACACAAGCTTGCTCTCAAAACTAAGTACACTAAAGAGCGATGCTACACTAGAAATGTAAGTGCACAAGAGAGGGCGGTGATGATTATACCGCCGTATCGAGGAATTGAGCCAATCACAAGATGGAGCCAATCAATCAATCACAAGATAACCAAGAAATCCTCGGACAATATGACATAAGATTTTTTATCGAGGTTCACTTGCTTGCCGGCAAGCTTGTCCTCGTTGTGGCGATTCACTGACTTGGAGGTTCATGCGCTAATTGGTATCACACGTCAAACCCACAACCGGGTGCTGCACAACCAACACAAGATGAGAATCACACAAGCCATGAGCAATCTTCTAGAGTACCTTTTGGCTCTCCGCCGGGAAAAGGTCAAGAACCCCTCACAATCACCACGATCGGAATCGAAGACAATCACTAAACTCTGCTCGATAATCCTTGCTGCTCCAAGCCATCTAGGTGGAAGCAACCACCAAGAGTAACAAGTGAATCCCACAGTAAAACACGAACACCAAGTGCCTCTAGATGCAATCACTCAAGCAATGCACTTAGATTCACTCCCAATCTCACAAAGATGATGAATCAATGATGGAGATGAGTGGAAGGGCTTTGGCTAAGCTCACAAGGTTCCTATATCAATGTAAATGGCCAAGAGAGTGAGCTTGAGCCGACCAAGGAGCTTAAATAGAGACCCCCCCTCGAAATAGAGCCATTGGGATCCTCACTGCACACTTCTCGGGGTGACCGGATGCATGCCAACAGTGTCCGGTCGCCCAATTGCTGCCACGTGTCGCCAAACGTTTAACCTCAGTCGTTGATCTCCAACAGCTCTCTTCCAACGCCTGTGCAGTTAAGACAAGACTGGACGCGCCTGTCACACGACTGGACATGCTGATCAGTAGCAGAGCTCATGCATGCACGCCACGACCAAGACACGACCGGATGCGCTGCTCCCTACGGCAACCCAGTGTCAGGTCATTTCCAAAGACGATCCAGAGCCACCCAAATGCGATCGGACACGTCAGATGCACCTCGACCGAACCAAGCCCAGCGTCCGGTCAGTTCTTCTCCTCTGTGCACCAAACTGAGCGACTGATGTCAGCGTACGTCACCGTTGACCGGACATGTTGCGTCCGATCACATTCACTATGCTACATCCGGTCGCAATCCAGACAAGCCCGAGCATGCCAAATTCTTTTATAATTGACCGGACGATGGAACCCTGAGTCCGGTCACTTCGAATTCAGCGTTCAGTCACTGTTTGACAGTGAAAAACATCTCCTTCACTTCAACAACTTCTCCACCCTTGCTCAAATGTGCTAACCACCAAGTGTATCACCTTGTGCATGTGTGTTAACATATTTTCACAAACATTTTCAAGGGTGTTAGCACTCCACTAGATCTAAATGCATATGCAATGAGTTAGAGCATCTAGTGGCACCTTGATAACTGCATTTTGTTACGAGTTTCACCCCTCTTAATAGTACGGCTATCGATCCTAAATGTGATGACACTCGCTAAGTGTCTCGATCACCAAACCAAAAAGCTCCTATTAAGTTTCACCTTTGCCTTGAACTTTTTGTTTTCTCTTTCTTCTTTTCCAAGTCCAAGCACTTGATCATCACCATGGCATCACCATCATCATGATCTTCACCATTGCTCCACACTTGGAATAGTGCTACCTATCTTATGATCACTTGGATAAACTAGGTTAGCACTAGGGGTTCATCAATTCACCAAAACCAAACTACAGCTTTTAGCTACACACGCCAAGGCACACTCCAGGGCGGCCAGACCTCCAGAGTCCCTCTCCCCACTCCTCATTATCACGCCCTTAGAGATACAACCGGGGGCGAGCTGCTGCTCACACAATCAGTCCACGAAGCCACCAGTGGTAGGAGAGGTGTGCGATGAGAGCGAGCGCTTCCCTATCCAAGCTGCCAGGCGTCGTCTTCTCCATGAGAGTTGCTGGCTGCTTGGCCTTTCATAGGTGCTCTTCTGTGGCACTACGACAGTAGATCTAGGTAGTTATAGCACGTGGTTAGGGCTCGGCATAGAGTGGTGGTCGTGGCTGGGCATGTAGCTTCTAGGTGCGCCATCAGCTCCTCAAGAGGTGCGGGTGCGGCAGCCCATGCGGTGGAGCTTGCATTGGGTGTAGGGCGCATGCGAGGGCCAAGTGTCTAACCGGTCGGAGGGGGTAGCAGCGTCGTGTGAGAAGAGAAGGATAGCGAAGACATTAGAGGCAGAGAACCGGATTGGTCGGCTAGATCAGAGTTGGCATGTGAATCGTTTGGCTAGGAAAATGCAGCGACATGGCCCAATCTCTTGCTCGAGCTTGGCCCTGATTTCGTCTTATAGAGATAACTACTCGGCAGGGTATATGATGTGACTTAAAAAAGATAATTTAGATATATACGATTTAAGCCCTATTTCGATCCATGGTCTAAAGTTTAGCCACTAAACATTAGGTCACTTTAGCTCTCGAGGTTCCAAACATGATGTCTAAAGTGTTATCTAAAATTTAGTTAATCTCACAAAAATTTTAGACCATATAAGTGAATTAAAACGGTCTAAAGTTTTAGTCCTCAACTAAACTTTAGACAATAGGATCAAATAGGGCTACGCTGAGAGTGACCTGACACACCCAGCGACCATTGCAACACTTAGCAATACGTGTGGTACCGTCGAATAGAACATCTCTCTTACCAGGACGTGCTAACATTTTAAAACTTAAAAGAATTATAGGTTATAAACCTAGCACCCAATTAAATTAAAATTCGATTGCAACATTAAATTTCCTTATAATATATTATTTAAAACACGACCCCACTTAAATATATTTAGATAATCTTTCATCGAATAACATTTTTCCCATGAAAATATACCATTTTTTAATAAGCTGCACAATGTTATAGGTTCAAAAAATGTTTTGTCTTCATAAGGAAAATGTTCTAAGTTTAGGAGAATAATAGTTT
Source organism: Miscanthus lutarioriparius (assembly GCA_904845875.1). Taxonomy (NCBI): domain Eukaryota; kingdom Viridiplantae; phylum Streptophyta; class Magnoliopsida; order Poales; family Poaceae; genus Miscanthus; species Miscanthus lutarioriparius. The sequence continues at coordinate 138,925 of CAJGYO010000572.1, forward strand.
AGTTTTATTCCATAATATCCGTCTCCGGTAGTAAAAAAAAAGAGAGAACATATCATAGACGCTACGCGAACAACCTAAAATACATAATAGAACATCTCATCGTACGACGTGAACAATCGAAAACACATTAATAACAACCTAAAATATATCGTGGAACATCTCACGTGTACTAAAATACGGCATGTATAGAATACCAACAATTTGTTAAAAAAACATAATATAGCATGGAAAATCTCAAGAATACCATGAGAACATCTCATAAATATTATAATGAAAATGTACCTCGTGAATATTATGATAATGGTCTTATTATATATAGAATAGTTCAAGTGAATATCACCATCATGGATACAAGAATACAATGGTATAAATTATATAGAAACAAAAATATAAATAAATAAATAAATGACAGCAATTAAATATAAATGAAATAAAAAATAAGAAATTAAATATAAAGTAAATGGAGAAAAATAAAAAGGAACAAAAAGAAAAGTGAAAGAGCGTCGCTGCTTATACTACCTAGGACATTTCGTTGTCTAACAATACCTTGGGTAACTATTAAGCTGTTTGACGTGCTAAAGCATATATTGGGCCGATCTTGCGGACTTCTCTTGTCGTGTGAGCTGTCAAGCTATACTGGGTTGTCCTTCCGCTGGGCCACGAAATGTGCTTATCACTTGGGCCAGATAGATTGGAACTGAAAACTGGCAACGAGAGGCGGTCCGAGGGGCGAGGGCTGGTGCTGTTTTTGCAAGAAACACATCTGAGGTGAAGGTGACCAACATTATTATGCACAGACAAAATCACAAGTCACGTCAATGCTTACTAGATTATGCACATCTTTCAACTCCTAGATACAGACTCCTCCTAGTTGTAAACTTTGCGGCTTGCCGATGATCCATTTGGTCGGACGTGGGTTTGGCTTGGATTCAGGTTGATTCGACCGTACGCCAAGTAACTCCTCCCCATCTGCTGCCGACTGTGGCAGCGCACGCGCCCCAAGCCGCCAGCTGCCCAAATCTCCCAGGCGCAAAGCCCAAGCCATGTGGTCACTCGCCGCTAAACTCCCTCGTCGGCGCAAAGGATGCGGCGGGCGAACAGTAAACAAGTAGGATTAGGGTTAGACCCCGATGATGATAAGATTAGCTGATTAGGGCTGCTTTTGAATGGCGTGCGTGCTTTCGCCCCATGTCGGCTAGCTAATGATCCCTTCCATCCGCTGCCGCGCACATGGGCTCCCACCCCGGGCCACGGCACGGCGCCGCTCCGGGCCACTATAATACGCCGGCGAGCCGGGACACGTAGGCGGGATCAAGGTGCTGGGCTGATCGTGGGATTAGCACTGATGATTTGTCGGCTTCGAAGCGGTGGGTGTGGCGGCCAGTGGCCATTGGCAAAGCGAGTATGTTACTGCTGACCTGCCACTGCCAGGCGCGAGCTCGAGGGGTTTAATTAAGGTACCGTTTAGTTCCCTTCCAAAATGTCAAATTTCTTAAGATTTCTTATCACATCGAATCTTTGGACGTATACATGAAGCATTAAATATAAATAAAAAATAAAACTAATTACACAGTTTAGACGAAATTCACGAGACGAATCTTTTAAGCCTAATTAGACTATGATTGGACACTAATTACTAAATAACAACGAAAGTGCTACAGTGCCATTCGCCAAAAAATTTGCAAACTAAACCGGGCCTAAAACTCGATCGCTGGATCGAGGTAGCGAAAGGGACGGACAGGCTGAACTGTTTGGTGTGGGGGAAAAAAAGGGCGTGCTTGGCGTGGACTGGATAGACTGGATGGAGGTTGGATCGGCGGCTTCAAAGTGCTTCGCTTTATGTTATGTTAGTGACAACTGACCAAGAATAATCACTTGACGATGCTGGTGGAGGGGAAAATGCATTGTTATGGCATACAGGGGCGGATTCAGGGCCCGGGCTGCCAGGGCTGCAGCCCAGGGCGTAGCCTAAAATCTCTAGTAACAGCACTGCTATCCAGTGCAAAAGGAGCCTAAGTAAATAGCCTTTAGCCCCACTCAACGGTGCCGAAACGTAGCCTCAGCGCCTCCTAACAGCTCTGCAATTGAATCTTAGCAAAATTTCTAGCCTTCTAAAAGGTGTATGTTAGTAAAATTTCTAGTCTACAATAATTTAGCCCCCCTCCTAACCCATTTCTGAATCCGCCACTGATGGCATAGGAGTACATGAACCTGTTGGAGAATATATAGACTGCCGCTTTCAGCGGAAACATGGGCTTGGTCACCATACAATTGGAGTACTGGACTTATTTTTCCTTTTCTCATTTGTGCTCGTCGTTGATTTGGGGCACCTCGTCCTGAGTTAGCCACGCTGTGCAATTTGCTTCCCTCTTAACGAAATACACGCGATCCAAGCGTGTTCGCAAAAAAAAAGAAAAACATTTGGAATGGAGGATTGTCAAGTTTCCTTTCCTTTCAAATACTGTGGCTGGCTAGTCATTTCAAAGAAAATAAAACATTCGCTCAAACATGTGGCTTTCTCGGGACCAATACTAAGGTACCCGAAGAGGATGAGCTAATGACCATCAATATTGACTCATCTGAGCAGTCAAAAGCGCGACTACAGCTCCAACCTACCTGCGGCGCGCAAGCTCCGCTTCTTCCGGCCTCTGGATCTGCGTTCCGCCTCGTCCGACCCTTGGGTCTGCGCTCCGCCTCGCCCGACCCTTGGGCCAGCGCTCCGCCTAGCCCGACCCTTGGGCCTGCGCTTCCCTCGCCCAGCCTCTTGGGGAGGGCTCCGACTCGCCCGACCTTTGGGTCTGCGCTCCGCCTCGCCCGACCCTTGGGCCTGCGCTCCGCCTCGCCCGGCCTCTAGGGGAGGACTCCATCTCGCCCGACCCTTGGGTCTACGCTCTGCCTCGCCCGACTCTTGGGTCTACGCTCCGCCTTGCCCGACCCCAAGGCTGCGGGCTCCGCCTCGCCCGACCCTCGGGTTTGCGCTCTGCCTCGCCCGACCTCTAGAGAGGACTCCGTCTCGCCCGACCTCTGGGAGAGGACTCCGCCTCGCCCGACCCCGAGGCCACAGGCTCTGCCTCGCCCGACGAAGACCCATACCTCTGCCAAACACTACAGATCCAAGCGTATGGGCCTGAGTCAAAGCTCTGACACCAGGGAAGAGACTGACATTCCCCAATGTAACCCGTCGCCTTGACGGGCCATACCAGAGGATTCACATCAAGAACAGCGTCGGGCGTACCGGTGTTGTTCTGCCGAACCCCCGTACGAACACTAACGGGCGCGTCAGTTCACCACGACGTTCGCCAGGATGGAGTGGAGCGCCATGACCGGCATATGACACCTGCATATGGCGCTAGTGACAGACAGGACCACGACGTGAAGCCGTCCCTCTTGACATCTACAGGGTTGGCGGGACCCGTATGAAGGAGAAGAAGGACCCGGTGATCCTGAAGGCCTTCAGCTCTCTCTCTCTCGTTCTTCTTTTTCCTCCCCTGTAACCCATGCTTTCCCTTGGCCTATAAAAGGGAAAGCAGGGCGTTCTATAAGGGGCATTGCAACACATCACATCGATTCAGGCTAGATCCGATCGAACCATCACGAACCCATCGAACCCCGAACACAAGGCCGAGTAGCAACCGAGCTCTCTCAACACCTATTCACTCCTTTCACCAAAGACTTGGGACATGTCCCTCTCTCACCCGTTTGTAACCCCTACTACGAACTTTCAGTACTAGTAACATGGGCAGCAGCAACAAACTGTACGTAGGGACATTCTGCCCGAACCAGTATAAACCTCATGTCCTCTAAGCACACCATCCGAGACAGACACGTAATATTAGAAATTTACTTATCGGTGGCAACTCGAAACATCGACAGTGGGCTCGCCAGGTAGGGGCCTTTTGCGCGTCTCGATATCCACACTAGGCCTCGGATGGCTAGTCGCAACATCAGCTGGGTCTCGGGCACGCACGTGCGCTTCGGTGACCTGGACTTCATCATCACGACGGAAGGAGAGTTGGCGTAGGCTCCCACCGCCGTCCAACCTCTCCACTCCACCGGCCTTGGCGCGATCGCTGAGGCGCTGGAGGAGCTACAGCTGCACGCACCAAAGGCCCACGCCCCTAGGAGCGACCAGCTCCTCGGCTTCGATTATGGGAGGTTAGAGCGCTAGCTCGGCGCCTTCCTGGAACCCCGACTATCCCTGGAGGACCTATGCCACCTCACCTTCTTGTTCGTCAACGTCATGGCACAGCTTGCTGGGGGAGAGCCCCTCTCCTCGGAATACCTCCCCCGAAGCGCCATGACAACGCTCCTGTTCGGTCTCCGCAACACCACAGAGACCGTTGACCACCCTATGGCGCAATGCACGCCTCCATCCCCCACGAACGATGAGTTCGTGGGGATGACCGAATATGTCGTGGAGTCTTTCCACGACCTCCTCGTAGGAGAATCAGAGTCGCCCTCTAGATCTGACTCCAGCAGGGGGAGCCATCACCCCTCTCATGAGTGTTTCATGGCGGGTACCCCCGAGGGACATGTCAAAAGCATCCACGAGGAAGAGGCTACCCCAACGAATAACCTTGGCGATGAGGTCGAGGGGATACAGGGGCCCCGCCTCGCCTGCGGGTGGAGCAGCTGAAGGCCCGACACCAAGAGCTTGAGGAAGCGTGACTCTAGCTCGAGCAGGAACGCGTGGAGCTCGATCGAGAGATCAAATGCCACGGAGATGGTGGGCGTGCATGCGCCATGGCCCGCGGCATGAACCGGAGGATCATCGATGATGATGAAGCACTCCTGTACTTTGCCTGGGTGAGCTAGAACATCGCCGCTATGACGGCCTTGCTTCGGGGGCTTCCGGGGCCCGCATCGCTCAAAGACCGTCGGGCCCATCGCAAGATTCGCATGCTACTCGAGCGTGCGGCGGCACAGCAGGCTGAGAGCTCGCTATCTCAGTGATGCGAGCTTGACGCTAGCCAGCGCACGCCCTCGGAGCGACCCGACAAGGACACGTCAGTCCGCCAGGTGCCACAAGGCAGCAGGCTTTGCACCGTGGTCCTGGTACATGAGCGTCTTAGCCGCAACCATGATGCGCGTGACACCCTCGACGCCCGCAGGCATGCCCACGGTGATCCGAGGAAGGGAGCTAGCCACGGCTACCACCCTCGTCGTGGCGGACGCTACGACGGTGGCAAGGACCGAAGCCCGAGCCCCGGCGTGTCGGGACCTTAGGACTTCGGCTGACACATCCTCAATGTCGCCTTCCTGCCACGGTATCGACTACCAACCAACATCCTGAAATACTCTAGGGAATCAAACCTCAGACTATGGCTCGAGGATTATCGGCTTGCTTGCCAAGCCGGTGGAGCGAATAATGATGATTTCATTATCTGCAACCTTCCATTGTTCCTGGCCGATTCGACGCGAACATGGTTGGAACACCTTCCGCCCAACAGAATCTAAAGTTAGGCGGACCTAAAAGAGATCTTCATGGAAAAATTCCAAGGCACGTACAAGCATCCTAGGAACCCATGGGATCTCAAAAACTACCGACAGAAGGCCGAAGAAACCCTTTGTGGATACATCCGGCGCTTCTCTCGGCAGTGCAATGAGCTGCCCAATATCACCGATGCTGATGTCATAGGAGCCTTCCTGTCTGCGACCACCTGTGAGTCCTTGGTTCACAAGCTAGGATGTAAGGGTCCGTGAACCACCAAGGAGCTCCTCGACCACGCCAATAGCCACTCCTCAAGTGAGGAGGCAGTCGGAGCAATCTTCGACCGTCTCAAGGGTAAGGCAAAGCACGACGAGGACGCCAGCGAAGGTGCCTCCAACCGTCCTGGCAAGAAGAAGAACAAGCAGCGGTGCGAGGGCTCCTCGGACCACTTCAAGAAGCTGCTCAAATGGTTGTGCCCGAACCATGCTTTCCCTGTGAAGCATCTATACAAGGACTGTGGCCTCATGAAGCGGTTCTTGTCTGGAGGCTTCAACAAGGGAGGGCATGGGAAGGAACCCGAGCCGACCATGAACAACGCCGAGGGGAGAGACGATAGCTTTTCGATGCTGGATGGCTACCTCATGATCTTTGGAGGGTCAGCGGCCTATGACTCCAAGCGCCGCCAGAAGATCACACACCGTGAGGTCTAAACGATCGAGCTGGCCACGCCTACCTTCCTCCGACGGTCAGAGTCCGCCATAACCTTTGATCGGACCGACCACCCGGAGAGCATCCCGCAACCGAGGAGATATCCGCTCGTGGTCGGCTCACCAAGGTACTGATGGATGGAGGCAGTGGCCTCAACATCATGTACGCCAAAATGCTTGATGCCATGGGCGTCGACCGATCGCGCGTCCGACCGACCGGAGCACCTTTCCACGGCATCATGCCTGGAAAGTAGGCCATGCCACTTGGGTAGATCGATCTACCCATCACCTTTGGGGATCCGTCCAATTATAGGACGGAGACCCACACCTTCGAGGTGGTTGGGTTCCATGGAACCTACCACACCATCCTAGGACGTCCATGCTACACGAAGTTCATGGCCATCCCTAACTACACCTATCTAAAGATGAAGATGCTGAGACCGTGTGGGGTCATCACCATTGGCACCTCCTTCTAGCGCGCCTACGAATGCGAGGTCGAGTGCTGCGATCACGCTACGGCAATCGTCGCCTCCAAGGAGCTTGCGACCATCGGGAAGGAGGTCGCCGAAGAAGCACCCGACCCCAAGCGGTTGGCTGGGTCTTTCATGCCAGTGGAGGGCACCAAGGAGGTCCTCATAGACCCTAGTGGCTCCAAGGGCGAAGTGGTGCGCATTGGCACCATGCTTTCCTCCGAATAGGAAAGCGCGCTCATCGGCTTCCTCCGCGCCAACAGAGACATCTTTGCATGGAAACCCTCGGACATGCTGGGCATTCTGAGAGAAGTCACCGAGCATGCCTTGAAGATCAGGCCAGGCTCTAAGCCGGTGAAACAGCGCATGCGTCGTTTCGATGAGGGGAAACGCAGGGCCATCGGTGAGGAGATCGCGAAGCTGTTGGCGGCAGGGTTCATCAGGGAAGTATACCACCTAGAGTGGTTAGCTAATCCCGTCCTTGTTTGAAAGAAGAGCAGGAAATGAAGAATGTGTATTGACTACACGGGTCTTAACAAGGCGTGTCCAAAGGATCTGTTTCCTTTGCCACGCATAGACCAAGTAGTCGACTCTACCTCAGGGTACGAAACCCTTTGCTTCCTTGATGATTACTCTGGGTACCATCAAATCATGATGAAAGAGTCCGACATGCTCGTGACATCTTTCATCATCCCGTTCGGATCGTTCTGCTAAGTCACAATGTCGTTCAGTCTGAAGAACGCAGGGGCTACGTACCAACGTTGTATGCTCAAGCAGCCAGTGACCTCATCGGGTGAACCGTTGAGGCCTATGTAGACGACATCGTGGTCAAGTCCAAATGGGCTGACCAGGTCATAGCCGACCTTTGCAAAACTTCGAGCAAACGGCATTAAGCTCAACCCCGAGAAATGCATTTTCGGGGTCCCAAGAGGTATGCTGCTGGGCTTCATCATCTCTGAGTGTGACATCAAAGCCAACCTGGAGAAGATCTCGACCATCACAAGGATGGGCCTGATTCAAAGCATAAAGGGGGTATAGCGAGTTACAGGGTGCCTCGCCACGCTCAACCGCTTCATCTCGTGCCTCGGCGAACAGGGTCTCCCCTTCTATTGGCTTCTGAAGAAGGCCGACCATTTCGAATGGATGCCCGAGGCCCAGAAGGCGCTTGACATGGTCAAGCGACTTCTGACGAAGGCCTTGATCCTGGTCCCTCCGACCGATGGGGAACAGCTTCTGCTCTACATCGCAGCCACCACACAAGTGGTCAGCGCCGCCCTAGGGGTAGAGCGAGAAGAAGAGGGACACGCCCTCAAAGTGTGGCATCCCATGTACTTCATTAGCGAGGTCCTATCCGATTCCAAGACCTGCTACCCCCAAATCCAGAAGCTTCTGTACGCCATCCTCATCACCAAGAGGAAGCTGTGTCACTACTTTGAGTCACATCCGGTGATGGTTGTGACATCCTTCCCCCTCGGCGAGGTCGTCCAAAACCAGGATGCCACGGGGAGAATCGCAAAGTGGGCACTCGAGCTGATGGGTCAAGGCATTTTGTATGCCTCCCGGATGGCCATCAAGTCACAAGTGCTGGCTGATTTCGTTGCAGAGTGGACCGAGATCCAAATGCCGCCAGCAGTCATCGACCAGGAGTACTGGATGATGTACTTCTATGGATCACTGATGAATAAAGGTACCGGTGTGGGGTTGGTCTTTGTTTCGCCCCTTAGGGTACGCATGAGTTACATGGTTCGCATCCATTTCCCCTCCTCCAACAATGTGGCCAAATATGAGGCGCTCATCAACAGCCTGTGCTTCACCATCGAGTTGGGTATCTGACGGCTTAACGTCTGGGGTGACTCCCAGCTGGCCATCGACCAAGTCATGAAGGAGTCGAGCTGCCACAACGCCAAGATGGTAGCATATTACCAAGAAGTTCGCCAGCTGGAGGACAAGTTTGATAGTCTCGAGCTCAATCACATCCCGAGGCATCTCAACGAGGCGGCTGATGCACTAGCAAAAGCAGTGTCCAGCCGAGAGCCGGTGCCAATGGGCGTCTTCACCAGTGATCAGCATAAACCCTCGATCTGCTATGAGGATCTAGAACAAGCCAGTGGTGGGATGCCTGCCCTATGCTCAGGGGCTAACCAGCCATCGGCTCCATCTGACCCTGAGGTCATGGAGCTGGACGAGAATCCAGCGACAGAGCCCGACCCTTTGGTCAACTGGAGGACGTCTTACCTTGACTACCTCTTCTATGAGGCACTACTGATGGACAAAATGGAGGCTCGACAGCTCGCGCATCGTGCCAAGTCCTTTGTCCTTATTGAGGGCAAACTCTACCAGCGAAGCCACACTAGGATCCTGCAGCGCTGCATCCCCATCGAACAGGGGAAGCAGTTGCTGAGTGATATCCACGGTGGGGTCTGCGGTCACCATGACGTGCCTAGAACCCTTGTCAGAAATGCATTTCGACAAGGCTTCTACTCGTCGACCATAGTAGTCGACGCCGAACAGATTGTGTGCACCTATGAAGGGTGCCAATATTATGCTCGGCAGACCCACTTGTCGGCCCAAGCGCTCCAGACGATCCCTATCACGTGGCCATTCGCGGTCTGGGGGCTCGATCTGGTCGAACCTCTCAAGAGGGCACCCAGGGGCTATACGCACTTGCTTGTCACTATAGACAACTTTACAAAGTGGGTAGAGGCTCGACCGATCTCCACGATCAAGTTTCACCGGAAAGAAGTTCTTCCAGTTCTACGATGAATACCACATCCACATCGATTGGGCCACCATGGTGCACCCCTGCACAAATAGGTAGGTCGAGCATGCAAACAGCATGGTCCTGTAAGGCCTCAGCCTAGGATCTTCAACCGATTAAACAAGTTTGGTGGACGATGGGTCATGGAGCTTCCCGCGGTGCTCTGGAGCCTAAGGATGACCCCCAGCCGGGCCACCGGTTATAGACCATTTTTCATGGTCTACGGTTCCAAGGCTATCCTCCCGACCAACCTCGACTATGGAGCACCAAGGGTCAGGGCGTATGATGAACAAGGAGCCGAGGCGTCACTCGAGGATGCCATGGACCAGCTGGATAAAGCGCGTGATGTCGGCCTCCTCCATTCGGCCAAGTACCAACAAGCGTTGCGCCGGTACCACAGACGTCGAGTGCGGGGTTGGGCCTTCAATGTCGGAGACCTGGTGCTCCGCCTCATCTAGAGCAACAAGGACCGCCATAAGCTCTCTCCGCCATGGGGGGACCATACGTCGTCGTGGAGGTGCTCCGGCCAGGCACCTACAAGCTCAAGACCATCGACGACGAGGTCTTTGTCAACGCCTAGAACATCGAGTAGCTACATTGCTTTTACCCATAATAAACGCACACTTTCTCTTATTAGTTTCGCTATCACCTCCCTGATCTTTAGTGACACCCGACCCCAGCAACGGCAAGGGGTCAGGCCTCACTCGGAGGCTAATAAGAGCGTACCAATCTGATAAACATTCTCCGTGCCCAACCCCCTCTCACATTGAGACCTAGAAGCTAGGGATACGAAAACAAACTCTGAGTAAAGCTGGTCAGACTGCGAGAAACCTACGTCTCAACGGCTACGGCGTCTTTGCTCACTAGCGTGATCAGAATTTGTTCACCCGTACCCCGAGCTTTACGGCCTTAACAATGGAAAGGGTCGGAATGCACCGACCTTTTTATACGAAAGGGGGAGAAGGGCTAAAAAATTGTTTGGCCATAACGAAATCTAAGAGCTTGTCCATTTATTACAAGTTCATCACCTGGCTTATCTGCCTAACTAAGTTTTTGGGCGGGATGTTCTCATCCCCTATCTCTATAGGTAAGTCCTATCCCAGCGGGTAACACAAGTCGATCGGACGGCTTGGTCGCTACCGAGAGACGGGTAGGGAGCAACAGGATGCCCCACTCGTGCGATCAAGGTAGGTCCTGTGCCAGTAGGTCAACCTTAATTTGCGCATCTTTTCTCTTATCAATTTCGCTATCGAGCCCCCAACCCCAGCAACGGCAAGGGGTCGGGCCTCACTCGGGGGATGGCAAGAGTATCTATTTGCTAGAAATTCTTTATGCCCAACCCCTTCTGACATTAAAAAACTAGAAGCAAGGTGTGAAGAAACAAACTCTGAGTAAAACTGGTCGGACCGCAATAAACCTATGCCCCAGCGGCTATGGCACTTTTGCTCACCAGCGTGATTAGAGTTTTTATCCCCGCACCACGAGCTTTAGCCTCCACCTTCTCAGGAAGGGTTTGGAGGGGCCCATCTATGGAATCTCCATCGAGGAGAGGCTAGCAGGTCACCCAAAGTCGATCGGACGGCTCTGGCCGCTGTCAAGAGACAGGTAGGGAGCAGCGGGATGTCCCATGCAGGTCACACCAACTCCGTCATGAACGATAGACTCGGACCCCACACGGACATATCTGGTAAGAGCTCCCCGAGCCCGTCACTCGAGCCATCGAGGTAACTTTAACAACCCCCACTTTACTTTTCTAGTACATGAGCATTCATTCATCCATTATCATTCATGCATTCATACATTCATTCATACATTCATCCATACATTCATCTCATACATCCAAGCATTGCATATGTAATTATTGCATCACAACGCTTCGCGTCGCGTCATGAAGCGGTAGTCATCTCATTCGATAAGAGCGGCGACCGACCGAGGTTCAAAGGCTGGCCCACGAAGGGCTTCAGGTCGCCTTGCGTCAAACAAGGCCAGGGGAGAAAAATGGAGATGAGCCCCAGCGGCCCTTGCCCGACCCTGCTTACAAGCGGACAGGGACATCTCGACCTTTCTTGCTTGATCCTAACCTCGATCCAAGCCCACAGAATCTCCATCGAGGAGAGGCTAGTGGGCCACCTGAGTCACTCTCCGGAGCGACACGGGTATTTGTCGGGAGGTGGGTTAAGGAGCAGTGGAATACCACAAGAGGGATATGCCGACCCCGTTAGCGAACGACAGACCCAGATTCCACTCGGACATTCCCATTAGCGAGCTCACCGAGCGTGACACTCGAGCCATCGAGGCAAGTGTCGTTAGCTCAACCCCTTTGGTTGCGGAAACCATGGACGGGGTGACGCATGAAACTCAGCCGACCCCTATCGAGCCCAACGAGGCTCAGGGGCTCGAGCCGCCTAACCCTAACTCGGGAATCCAACTGATCGGGGATCAAAGGCTGACCCGCAAAGGTCTGAAGGCCGCCTCGCGTCGACCAGAGCCAGGGGAGAAAACACAGATGAGCCCCCGTGGCCTTCGCCTGACCCGCTTAGAAGCAGACAGGGTCATCTCAACCTTCTTGTTTGATCCTAACCTTGAGCCAAGCCCATAGAATCTCCATCGAGGAGAGGCCGGTGGGCCACCTAAGTCGCTCTCTAAAATGACCCAGGCATCTGCCGGGAGGTGGGTTAAAGAGCAGTGGAATGACACATGAGGGCTATGCCAACCCTGTCATGAACGACGGACCTGGATTCAACTCGAACATGCCCGTTAGCAAGCTTGCCGAGCGCGTCACTTGAGCCATCAAGGCAAGTGACGTTAGCTCAACCCCTCCGGTTACGGAAACCACGGATGGGGTGATGATCACAAAGATGAGCCAACCCTCGATCGGACCCCCGCTACATGTGGGAGCTAGAGGAAAGTTAGGCTCACAAGGAGACCGAACGCATGGTCGCAGAATGACAGACCCTCGAAGGACTCAAAATCAGAGAAGGACCTTTTCTAACCCACCAAACCTCACGGCTATACCCCGAGGGATCTGATCATGACGAAAGGGAATCATTGTCCCTAGGTCACGCCATGGGCGACAAAAGAAGGCCAAGGCCATCAGAGTCCTCCCGCTCAAAAAAACCTCCGAAGGAGTTTTCTACTCCTTCGTAGGATCGGGGGATACTGTCGGGGACCAATACAAGGGTACCCAAAGAGGAGGAGCTAATGACCATCAACATTGACTCATCTGAGTAGTCAAGAGCACGACTACAGCTCCAACCGACCCCCCGGCGTGCAAGCTCCGCTTCTTTCGGCCTCTAGGACTACGCTCCGCCTTGCCCAACCATTGGGCCTACGATCCCCCTCGCCCGACCCTTGGGCCAATGCTTCGCCTTGCCTGACCTCTGGGGAAGGACTCTACCTCGCTAGACCCTGAGGCCATGGGCTCCACCTCGCCCGACCCTTGGGTATGCGCTCCTCCTCGTTTGACCCTGAGGCCACGAGCTCCGCCTCGCCCGACCCTTGGGTTTACGCTCTGCCTCACCCGGCCTCTAGGGGAGGACTCTGCCTCGCACGACCCTTGGGTCTGCGCTCTGCCTCGTCCGACCCTTGGGTTTGTGCTCCGCCTCGCCTAGACTCTGGGGGAGTACTCTGCCTCGTCCGACCCTAAGTCCGCGGGCTCCGCCTCACCCGACGGAGACCCATACCACCGCCAACCACTCCAGGTCCAAGCGTATGGGCCTGAGTCAAAGCTCTAACACCAGGGAAGAGACCAACATGCCCCTATGTAACCTATGGCCTTGATGGGCCATACCGGAGGATTCACATCAAGAACAGCATCGGGCGTACTGGTGTTGTTCTGCCTAACGCCTATACGAACACTGACGGGGGCGTCAGTTCACCATGACGTTCGCCACGACGGAGTGGAGCGCCATGACCGGCATATGATGCCTACGCATGGCGCTAGTGATGGATAGGACCACGATGCGAAGCCATCCCTGTTGACATCTACAGGGTTAGCAGGACCCGCATGAAGGAGAAGAAGGACCCAACGATCCTAAAGGCCTTCGGCTCTCTCTCGTTCTTCTTTTTCCTTTGCTGTAACCCATGCTTTCCCTTAGCCTATAAAAGGGAAAGCAGGGCGTCCCATAAGGGGCATTGCAACACATCACATAGATTCAGGCTAGATCCGATCGAACCATCACGAACCCATCAAACCCCGAACACACGGCCAAGTAGCAACCGAGCTCTCTCAGCACCCATTCACTCCTTTCATTAGAGACTCAGGACATGTCCCTTTCTCGCCTATTTGTAACCCCTACTATGAACTTTCAGTGCTAGTAACATGAGCAGCAGCAACGAACTAGACGTAGGGATATTCTGCCCGAACCAGTATAAACCTCGTTTCCTCTAAGCACACCATCCGAGCCAGACATGTAATATTAGAAATTTACTTATCGGTGGCAACTCAAAACACCGACACTTCGTTTCCTTCATGGTTGCCCGAGGCAACGCCTGTGAAAAAGAGAAACAAATTAGCACATTGAGGGAGACAAAAGAATATGGGCACCACTCTTGCTGCCCCCTCACACCGATGATGGGACCTAGGCTTGTAGGGACAACATGTCAACATCTAAGAGATTCAATTTAAGAAGTTATGTGCCCATATGTCTTTTTCATACGTGGAACCCACTTAATTCTTGTTTCCTATATTTTTCGTTCCTATGTCCTAAACGCCTCTTTCTATATTTTTTTCTTTGATTTTCCATTCCTCTATTTTCATGTTTCCTTCATATTCTATTGCTACATTTTTTCAATCTTCTGTTTTGAATTTCTGTGTTCCAAACTTGTTGTCTAGTTTTGGACAAGTTTATAAAAGGTAACAAGCATCTATAGCATCAAGCAAAATTAATAGAGACACCATAAAATATATGTTGGTTGTGCATTTATTTGATATTGTAGATGTTACATATTTTTATATAAATGCAGTCAGAATTAAATAAGTTTGATATAGAAACAAAAACTAAAAGGACTTACAGTTTTTAAACGTGGGAGTATCCTTTGATATGTATGTCTGCTCAATTTTGTGCTCATGATTGCTCCCTTGTTTCTAATCTCAAGTAGGGGCACACATGGGCAAATACATTGCTAAGCAGCATCGATCTCAAGGGATGTCATATGCAATACCATATAAAATAGGTGCTGAGAAGAAGAGATAGTTATTTCAAAAAATATTCATCTTTAAAATTAATGACTACTAGTATAAGATAACTCTTAAACAATTATATGAGTTACATATTATTCCATACAAACTCACAATAGTTCTTTGTTCTATATAGAGGCATTAAGAAGCATCTACACTTCTGGTTTGGTCTTTCTCTTGTGATATACTCCCTCCATTCAAAATTAAATAAACTTTTATAGTTGTTCTAAGTCAAACTATTAATAACTTTAACCAAATTTATAGAAAAGAGCTCCAATATTAATGACAATAAATTAGTATCACTAGATACATCATGAAATGTATTTTTCATATTGTACTTATTTGGGGTCATAGACGTTATCAATTCCTACAAAACTGGTCAAACTTAAGATAGTTTGACTTTACATGATTCTAGGAATTAATTGATTTTCAAATACATCACAAAAAGCTAAATTGCAAAAAGTTAAGATGGTTTGATCTAGAGTGATTTCAGGAATTGATTTATTTTGGGACAGAAGGAGTATACGTCTCTTCACCTTGGCTCAAGTGTATGAGACACCATGGAGTGCCATAGTCACACAACAATCACAATCACTACACTAGAATTGTTGAGTAACCCCAAACATTGGGTAAGCCACAAATCCAATGTCTAGAGCTCACTCATGGCGCTTATAATTCCATAGTAGAACAATCGGTAACATTGAACAAAAATCTACAACTAAGATGAACAATAAGTCCTTCCATATGCAAATAGAAACAACATATCCAACCTCTTGCTTAGGAGAGGAAATTTGTTGGAACTCATTGAACACAGACGATATACCTTTATTGTGAAACACGACCATAGACACTCACATACATACATGCACACTCACTTCTATGAACATACACATACAAACTCTACCCCTACGAGCACCTTCCAAAAACTAAACAAGCAGATCTTAAGATTGACAAATTAAAGTCACCGCAAGTATCTTGCTATCAATAGGCATGTCGTCTGCCACTGAAAGAATAATGCATTGTAGAGTAACATATTGTTAGAATGAAGGGCAATAA
The DNA here is from genome assembly GCA_904845875.1 of Miscanthus lutarioriparius. Classification (NCBI taxonomy): domain Eukaryota; kingdom Viridiplantae; phylum Streptophyta; class Magnoliopsida; order Poales; family Poaceae; genus Miscanthus; species Miscanthus lutarioriparius. Next base: position 154,526 of record CAJGYO010000572.1, read on the forward strand.
TATTAGGGCATGTTTGGTAGAGTTTCACTCCCTGATTTTTAGATCTAGTTCCTTGATTCTTTGATGGAGTGATTCTAGTTGATTCTAGTGGGGAGCAGGTAAGAATTGAATCTAGAATGATTCTGATGGGGATTGAATAGGGAGTGAGAAACGGGTTTTTTGCTTCTAGCTCCCCGTGTCAATAGAGAAGTGATTATTGTCTGCCCTCCACTAGACTATATAGATTTTAAGTGTTTAGATGAAGAGGGAGCAAGGAGAAGCTGCTCCAAGGAGTGCTGCCAAATGGCCCCTTAGGATTTCGGAAGAGATTTTTGAACAAAGGGTAACAAAGTGGAATGAGCTTATAAATAAATTACATGCAGTAGTCCTTAACGCTCTGATTGTCAAACAGTTTGGAGGATAGAAAAGTTAGGGATTTGTACAACCATAGGAATTTACCTTTTAAAGTAGTATGAATCTCAAGGATTAGCAAACTATGATATCAGAATTACTGTGAATATCTACTTTTGTATTTTATGATGTGGTCTCTTTGAACTAATTGTAATAAAACGGTGATAGCAAAATAGTTCCCATAGAAATCAACTAAGATTTTGTATATTTTTTGTATTTTATGCATAGCCAGTGACTATGGTTGAAGGTTACTGACAAAGGTAAGAAAGAATAGGGGACATGTTCTATTGGGGCTGAGACCTTTGGAAACACCATCCCCCTTCATACATCGCCTCTCTCCATTGCACCTGCATGCGAAGGTGCATCAAACTCAGCATCCGCGTACGTAGGTAACACCAACCCACAAGGAGAACATGGGAGAGTGAAGAGAGTGCAGGTAATTTCGGAACAACATGGTGATTGGAAGCTCCCGAAGGGTTCTAGATGAGACTCAAAAAGTCCTATGAGATCCCAAAGCTACACGATGAGCATGGGAGAGAGAAATTAAACCTTCATTATTCCATGATGGTTCACAACTTGCCTCAGGGTGGAGAACTAGAGCAAGCAAGTGGGACCACAAAGCCGGTAGATCTGGGCAAAAAACCATTGTGCCTCGAATATGTCAGGAATATATAGTTGGTATAACGGGGACATCTTGTGAGGGCAACCATTTATCTCTCCTATAAATATGATGTTTGATGATTGAAAAAGAGAGAAACATGTTATTATTTTTGTGTTCTTTTTTTATGGCTTTAACTTCCTTTTTTCACTTACTATTGAGAGCTCATGATCCCTAAAACCATCGAGCCTCCCATGAGTGTCTAGGGGAGAATCTGTCTCCCAATAGTTTGGCACCATCTGTGGATTGAACAAACAAACCAAGGACAGCAAGAAATACATCATCAAGTGCATCCCAAGGAGATCCACAAGCCTCTACACGAAACACATAAAATAATACCCAAAGTGACCCCTCGAATGCAGTCATCTTGCCACCAGCTACATCAAATGAAACCAATGATCCAATCACTCTAGCACCACCCATTTGCCCCTCGGGAGAGTTTACTTTCAGGAGACAACTAGTAGACAAAGACATCATAGTACAACCTTTGAGTCAAACAACACGATGCATCCAAAATGACAACCCTCTATTGACACAAATCTAGCCCCATGCCTAAAGGGCTAGCATGCTCGGATCACATGAGGATCACTTACTCTTGAGGACCAATTCATGATGAAGCAAGGAAAAATGGGTTAGCCAGTTTTGGTAGATTTACCACGAAGAACCCAGAGACACCTCCTGGGAAGGAGCCCGTCGAGGAGGCGCACCTAGGGTTGATCTAGAATCAACAAGACCACCTAGAATGCTCACAAATAGCATTGATATGCTTATAGAACAACAATTATGGAGGTTAGAAGAGATCAGGGCAGAAAATAGTAAAAGAGAAAGATAGAGAAGATAATTGATTGTTTTTTTATTGATCAGATGCCCTGAAATGATAGTGGAACTTTATATTTATAGGGTGGAGTGGACTTATCTCGTGGGGGTCAAAATCTCTTACAAATCATGTCAAATACAACTCAATTTTAATCTAGGCTGCCAAAATTGGGTTAATCAGTTTCCACGGGCTAAATCTTTCCAAAAGCATAATTACCTCATTTGGACTCCAAATTTGGCCTTCTATATTATGCATTTCGATTGCCTCAAGAACCAGAACACAATGGTAAAGTACAAATTGCAATTGAGAAAGTCCTAAAATTAGCTTGGTATGTTTGGGAAACCGACTAAGCCATTTTTTCCTAGAATCAATACTAGTTTGCCTCTTTTGGCCGTTTTTGAGTTGCAACATATACTCCGTGTTTTTTATAAAGCTTGCATACTAAAAAAACATTATTATAGACCACAACAGCCTAATAATGATGATTAACAATATTCATAGACCATATTTTCTTCTAAGGGCGATAATCATGTTTTCGGTCATAACTCTTGATCAAACTCAAGTAGATGTACAAGCAACCTATTTCGGCTTCCACACCTTCTTTGTAGACGTTGGCTTTTGCTTAGCCTCTGCTAGAATAACCTCTACTTGTTGCTCCATTGGTCTTTCTATGCGCATTCATTGCAATCACTTCTTTTGTGTGTGAGATGATTGACACCACCTCGACTGTAGATATTTAAATATTTACTTGCTTCTCTTCTCACTTTATTTTTAACATGAGGAGATGTGCTTTTGACCAGATTATAATTAACAATAATCAGTCATGGTGATGAAGTATAGTTGGAGTATGCAATTGGATATTGAATAATATATTAGGGCATATGCATACTATTATAATCCCAAAGTGAGGAAGTGCAAGGATATAACCAAGTGCGCATAGTAATGACCCATAAATAGGGTAAGGTGCAATAACATGATTACCTTGTGATTGACAACCTGGTTGTTCTTGATGTTTTTCTGATGTCTTCAGATCCTTCTTGCTTGGACAATTGTTTGTCTTCCTGGTAACCATGTCCAAATGTTCCTAAAAACCAGACCTCACCTTCGTCTTGGATTTGTAATTCTTTGCAGGTCTTTTGGAAAAATCGGCTAAGCCATTTTTCAAACTGGCTAGGTTGGTTTCTGCAACTGGACATATGTTCTTCTGTACCCCCCCCCCCACAACGTCGAAGTCTTCAATGTAATAGCAAAGGTCGGGCTTAGGGTTTAGGGCATTCTTCACTAATGATTACATTTTTTCCTTTGGTTGATTTGGCCTGGCTTGACTGAACTAAAGGGAAATGGTATGGTATCCCCAAATAATTGTGAGCCGTTTATTTTCTTAGTCTTAGATCGAACAGCTACGATCACCTATTACCTCAGAGGAGATAATATGTGAAATATATATTTATTTAATTTTTTATTTTATAAAAAATGGTAAAAAAGGAAAGTTTGAGATATAGAAAATATTTTTTCTAGATTTGATTGATGCATGTGTGATCTGGCAGATATGGTAGATCCTTTTTATTTGGCAACTTTAGACTTGATATATTATGATTACCATATAATTTTGTATATGACTTGATGCACTTGATTTACACACAATTTTGTACCGTGTTGCCCTGCCATATTGCCACATGTGATTTTGGACGTGCTTACATGTTACCGTGCTACTATACAAAACGTGTTAGCATCTATAGACGCCTATGCATGCTCTCTAAGATACCACATAAATGTTTTCTATTATATATTTATTATAAAATAGAAAATTGCTCTCTCAGGTAGACTATGGAATACAAATGTGCGTGAAATCAAACTCAGAAAACATTATCCTTATTATAGTTCGACTTCGAATACAGATATGGACATATCGTATATGAATACAATGGCTTGTTTGAATTCAGATTTTCATTCAGATATCAACTTGAAATGGGCATGTTGAGATTTAAAATATAAACGTAAAAGGTCTTGAAAGTTGAAACATATTATCAATGAAGATTTCCTTAATTTTTTATAGGTTCCTTAATTTCTTATCTAATTTTTTATAGTTTCCTTAATTTCCTATCTTCACAGAAAAGGAAGGAGGCAAGCAGCCTCTGTCTCCGTGACAAGGTCACCGTGACCTGGGGATTTGGCAAGATTTTTTTTCTTTTTCCTACGTCAATTAATTAATTAATTAGTCTATTAAAAAAAAGAATCAAGGACTCAAATTTGTTAGTAAGTAAAGGATGTACCATAGCATTGTCCCGACCTTTGCAGTTTGCAAATCAATAATGTCATGGCAAATGGAAATAAATCTTCTATTATATTCATAGACAATTTCATGCATCTTCGGTTTCACCGATATAAGATGTGACAACTTCAGCTGAGTCTTTGTTATTTTGATGAAACAAGCATGTGGGCAACAAGATTACACTATTCACAGCGCAAAACCATGGCCCAATATAAACTCCGAACAACTGAAGATTGATTGTATAATACTCCTATTCATCATATCATCAACCCAATGGAACAGTGTGCTTCCTGCTAACCCCTGGTCATTAGTTGTGCACAGCAAGTTGCTGTTGGCGGATTTAAAAAAAAATTAGTGCCTGGAACGTATATTATTGAGCAAGGTAATCCTATTCTACGACTGCAGGTTTTTATAAACCATGGGTAGCAATCAAATGCAAGCTAAGGTCAGGTGGCAGCGATATCGTCATTATGCAGCGAAGTTCTGTTTACTCCATCTGGAACAGGACAATCTTGTCAATCAAACCATTTCGTAGCTATCCGAATGGGTTGTGTGTATATTATTATACTAACAAAGTTGATACCATTGTATGTCAATGAGTAAATCTCATCGGAACATCATTCTTCGATGAAAACAAAGCCTTAGGCACCTTTCGGCTGGTTGAAAAATCAGCCGGAATTCACCGTTCACGGTTGCTTTTCACTGTTCATGCTCTCATAGATTCCTCCAGATTCCTCCAAGCGAACAAAACCTTAGTGGAAACTGTCAAGTGCCAAAAATTGAAGTGCGTGTGTTTTCTTACTGGTTTCAAAAGTAATAACTGTTCAAGGGCTTGTTTGATCCAACGGTACTAACAATTAACTAGTTAATAGCTAATAGCTACTAATTTTTAGCAGAGGTTTGTTTAGATCAACCTACTAATAGGTGGTTGAATAGTGAGTTCAGGTATATATGAGCTATTAGCACCTATTAGCTATTTTAGACATGCTAATTATTAGCTGGAGGGCTGCTAAATATTAGTTCCATTAGCAAATCTATTTGGATCCGCACTAATTTTAGCTGCTAATTTTTAGTACTAATGGATCCAAACAGACCCTAATTATGACATTGCTTGCCATGCTGATTTCAAAAGGCTTCAATTGTTAGCCGAAATGGTTGAAGCATGAAACTCGATATCACATACCATAGAGACACAATTGAGTTTCATATAGCAATCTAAAAACTGTGAAATCGTTCAGGTCGAAGGCATGGGGAGCTTGGATGTGTACTCCCTCTGTCTCAAAATAGAGGTCGTTATGGGATGGATATAGGTGAAACTTTCTCATCTTTAACTAGCTTTGTAGAAAATACGTGTAACATTTATATCTTCAAATAAGTTTATTATGAAAATATATTCAACGATCTATCTAATGATATTAATCATGTATTATAAATATTAATATTCTTTTACACAAAAGTGGTCAAAGTTGAAAAATGCTGACTTCTCGGGAAGCGAGAACGACTTCTATTTTGAGACGAATGGAGTATGTATGTATGGGATGGGATCTGGTTTATGCGGACAGTTTTGCACCGGCCAGAAGGAGTAACGGGGAGCGGAACGTCGCAGGAAACGGGCGCGGACTATGGGACGACGACCGAGCGTTACAGATTGGGTGAGGGCGCTCGCCCTGCCCCGCGCGCGACATGTACTCGGTGCAGGGGACAGTGTCGCGCCTCCACGCAGCGCTCCACATGTCCCCCGAATTTTTTGTTTTTAGCCTTTTTTAAAAAAAATCACAAATATGCCCCTGGAGGTATGCTTTCAAAATATGGACCCTTAGCTCGGCGCCACCGTTGGTGGCGTCGAGCTTACACGTCTCGGCGCCATAGATTTTGGCACCTAGGTCTTGGGCTCGACGCAGACGTGGCGGTGACTTGGCAGGCACCTTGGCGTCGTGGTTATTGGCGCCAAGCCCTGTCTTACGTATGGGCCCTCCCTTCCTTTCTTTCTTCCACTCTCTCTACCGCTCCCGAGCCAGGGCGCCGCCCGCGCTGCTGCACCGCCGCGCGTAGCCCTGGCCATCCGTGGCCCCAGCCCGCTCGCGCCGCCTCGCCTCACGGAGCACCGGCCGTCTCGCGCCCGCCGCGTGCCGCCCCTCCCGGCCCACGCCGCCTTGTCCGTTTCGGCTCGCAGCGTCCGCCGCGCGCATAGGCGCTCCCTCCGGCGACCCCGGCCACGACACAGCCCCTGCTCCCAGCGCGTCGTGACCTCGCCGTCGATCCCATCCTCTGCGTCCCCGTCCTGCTCTGGTCCCAGTGTCTGCGTCCGCGTCGCATCGTTGCATTGACTTGGACAGGTAAATTTTTTGAATATGCAATGTAGGTACTGAGTTGGCTTGAATTGTAGTGCTACTTTGACTATTTGGTAGTTTCTAGTAAATTTGATGAAGTAGGTAGTTGATTTAGTTAGTGAGATAGATATAGTTAAATAAATATAGTTAGATAGCTAGTGACATAGGTACATAGATATAGTTATTAGATAACTAGTTGATTTAGTTAGTGAGATAAATATAGTTAGATAAATATAGTTAGATAGCTAGTGGCATAGTTATTTAGGGTGTAGTTGGTTAGTATCTATTAGAGATGTACTATATAGCAGCTACTTTGGACTAAACGAACTGTATTTCAATTTTTGTTTGAACTACTAGATGGACAACCTAGTGAGCATATATCATGGAGGCACCGTGGAAAGAGATCGCTATGGATATGTTGAGTTTGTTGAGATGCAAAGCGTGCCTGTGTTATTCAATGAGAAGCCTTCATTTAGTGAGTTGATTGCAAGGGCTTGGGAGGAGCTACATTGCCATGGAGCTGATGATGATGATGGCATCGCAGTGGAGGGTGTACTTCACCTAGGTTCCCCTCCCAACATCCTAAGGAAGATGATCCTAATTGGGTGTGCAGACCAGTGAGAGAACTATGTGAGATCAGTTATGAAGTGCCAGTTCCAAAGTTTGGACGTGGTTGTGCGTCGGGTGTTAGTTGATCCCATCCCTCAAAGGTTTTCCCCACTAATGGGTCAGCAGGCACACTTTGACCCTCCCGTCCCAGAACCTGATATGGATATGGATGTTGCACCTACGGTTCCTGATGCTCAATCTGCCCCCAATGAGCTAGTTGAAGATGCTTGTCAGACTCATGATGTTGTGGCAGATCCTCCTCATGAGATCTCTTTGACACAGAATCATCCGAGTAAGTGTCTTATCCGCATGGTTATTGGGAGCTTACCCCTTTCCTTACATCCATTTTTTCATTCTTTCCTCATTTTTCTACTTATGTTGCAGGAGACATTCCTGACAATGTGGTTGTGTCCACTGTTGCTGCACAAGTGCACTATAGAGATGGATTCCGTGGCTCCAATAGTGTTGAAATTATGAATGGTTCGGAGCCATATGAGATGGCAAGGGCTCTTCATTCTAATGATGATCGTCCTATTGGAGAGCTGACAGAGAGTGATGTTGAGATGTTGAGGCGTATCTTTCCTGGCCATCGTGATCCAAGAGTTCATGAGTTCAGCGATCTTGCTCATTCCGATCAGGCGTGTGCAGAAGGACATGATGATGAGCTCCTAGAAGCTCCTGAGGCCGACCCTAACATGGTAATTGAGAAGGGTAGGGTATTCAAGGACCTCCCTGCATGGAAGAGGTGGTTGCAGGCATTTGTAGTGATACGAAAGAGACCTTACAAGGTCTTGCATTCATATGTGGAGCGCCGTTACACAGTTGTGTGTGACAAGGAATGCTGCCCATGGAGAGTTTGTGCGAGGAAGCAAAAGGTCATCGAAAGATGGAAGATCACAAAAGTTATCAGGCCACACAATTGTGATGACATGTGTTGACACTGAAGCATCGGTAGTTGACATTTACCCTCATTGCCAAGTGGTTGATGGGAATATTACAAGGAGAACCCAACATGAAGGTTAGGACAATTATCAGGACCGTTGAGGCGTTGTATAGAGGTTATGTGATAACTTATGGTAAAGCTTGAAGGGCTAAGCAGCGAGCGTGGAAAATGATATATGGGAACTGGGAGGATGGGTATGAGCAGCTGCCAGTACTTTCCAATGCAATCAAAGTGGTGAATCCAGGCATGCATTATGAGTATATCCCAAAACCAATTGCATGGAAGGATGGGAGGTAGATATTCTTCCATGCTTTCTGGTGCTTCCCTCAGTGTGTCGAGGCCTTTAGGCACTGTCGTCCCATCTTCTCCATTGATGGTACGTTCTTGATTAGCAAATAATAGGGCACACTTCTTATAGCCATATCCTGTGATGCGAACAACAAGTTGGTTCCTTTGGCATTTGCTTTGGTTGAGAAGAACAATGACAGTTGGGGATGGTTCTTGAGGCTAGTCCGGATACATGTGGTTGGGCCTGGCAAGGAGGTTGGCGTCATATCTGATAGGCACTAGGGCATACTTAATGCCATGCAAGAGCAGATAGAGGGGTATGCACATTTTCACCATCGTTGGTGTACTCGGCACCTTGCCGAGAATCTACTTCGGAAAGATGGTGTGAAGGATAACTTTGATCCGTTCTAGAATGTTCCTCGACAACTTGAGGACAAGTACTTTTAGAGAAAGTTGGAGCAGGTCAAAACCGCATCAAATGCAGAAGGTAGACAATGGCTCATAGGTTTGATGAGGGATTTGGAGAAATAGACAAGAGCTCACGACACCGGTGGATGGAGGTACGAGTTTCAGTGCAGCAACATGGCGAAGTCATTCAATAAGTTGTTATTGGGGATACGTGGTATGCCCGTGAATGCAATCGTTCAATTCACCTTTTACAAGCTTGTTGCCTGGTTCAACGATAGACACGCCCATGCATTGAAGTTACGGAGTGATGGAGCGATATGGGCTCCAAAACCAAAGGCACACCTAGAGAAGGCAAATGAAAGGGCTGGCACACATGAGGTTACATGTTTTGACCACGCCATAAGGACTTATCAGGTTGAGCATAGGGGAGGTACAACGTCCGATGGCGAGGTCTGAGAGTCGAGGATGCATATGGTAATCCTCCAAGATTTCACATGCACTTATGGTAAACCAAGGTAGTACCACTTTCTATGTTCTTATTTGGTGGCAGCAGCTAGGCATCACAACTTTAATATCGAGAGCATGATACCTCATGAGTTCAGTGTTGACACACTTGTGCACATATGGAGCCCCCGCTTCGTGCCTTTCTGGGACCCTAGAGAGTGGCCTCCATATGATGGGCCAAATTACCTCACCGAGGGGATCGACGGAGGTCGTCGTTTCTTCAAATACCCGTGAGTGTGGGTAATTGCTATTACATTTCGTTTGTTAAATATGTTTCTCAAATACCCTTACAACTCATAGGACATACGTATTGTAGTCTTCCAAGTCTGAAGAAAACTATGGGTTCACTAGGTGGGTCGATCCTCGATCAATTTATCCGCATCAGCAGTACATCTACTACCTGCAGAACCAAATCTTCGATCTACAAAGGGAAGTTAGCAGCGGGTACAAGGAAGACAAAGACGATGACAACAACAATGGTGCAAGTTCACAGAAAGCACTCTACAATGATCCATATTGCACCTGCTCTAATCACAAGAACAAGGGGCCTCCGCCGTCACCCCTGTCACCACCACCACCAACAATGGAAGGCTACTATAGAGAAGGTGCAACACAATTTACTATGTGGCCACATTACTAGGACGACCCTATCTTATTCACATAGCACATCCATGTGTTTGTTGTTTGGTTTAATTACCTAAGGCGTGTTAGGTTTAGTCGAAGGAACTATGTATCCTTGTTTGGTACATGTTCTCACATGTCATTTTCTGTGCTTGTTGTTCGCTTCAATTATCTAAGGCATATTATGTTTAGTTCAGGACCTCTGTTCCCTAGTTCGGTACATGTTCTTACATGCCATTTCATGTGTTTTGTGTGTTGAATTATATAATGCCCTACTTCGTTAGGTTTTGTTTGCAGCACGTGATCATATTTCACTACGTCCGTAATATTAAACTGAATATTATGACCACAAATAATGAAAATGACTACATAATAAAAAGTCTAATACTATGACACATTAAACAACACAATAATACTAGAAGTACGTGTCGACAAATTAAATAACACAGTAAATGACCTAAGTATGCCTATACTTAAAGTGCATTACATGACAACACAATGAAATGTCCAATAGTAGACAACATTGTTCATGAATAAATCATAGAACTAGCAAGTAATGGAGACTACTGAGTGCAACGAGGCCACTTTCCCTTCCTCAGGGTATCGGGAATCTCCTTCATCGCTGCTTTCGCTCGGCGTACACGCTCAAGCTTCTTCTTCCTCTCCTCCCTGTATGCAGCAATACGCCTCCTTTCCTCCTCTTCCTTGTGCTCCTTTTTTGCAGCCTTCTCTCCGCATCTCTTCTCCATCATCTCCTTGTCCTCTGCCTATTACCGCAACAGTTTCTGCATCCATTCCTTGTCTTTAGGCTTAATCTCAGTGTCGATCCACTGCTCAAAATCACAGAGCGGTGGAAGGGTCTGCAAAAAAGGCAATTGTTACAAAACAAAAAAAAATCATGCAAGATGTCATATGATACAAACATCAATTCCTCATCATCTTGTTAATGCGGCGCTGACGAAGTGTAGGCTCAAACGCAAAATTGAAACACATCCAAAACCTCTGCCTATACGTGTCATCTTCATCGGACTTGGCTACCTTGCAAGGATCGCCGAAAAAGCACATGGGCACTAGAACACCACTAGACAGAGGCAATTGGTCGAAGGCATTTTCGGTCATCCGGCCATAAGTACAATTTAGCTATTTTCGTTCTAAGAACCGAAAGCAATTAACATTAAACCCTACACCTAGGGTTTCCTATTTGATCCACAATAATGAACCCATATCATAACAACGTGCGCTGATGTTACCTTGGTTTGGTAGCTTTTCCACGCCTCGGTATTCTACGGTTGTATAATATAAATATTAAGATTGCATTAAACCCTAAGTAATGATGATTCTTAAGTTAAAAAATCCGACTAATATATACCGAATCGATTTGAAAAAAAACTAGGAGGGAGCGAAGATACCTTGCTCTCGAAGATTTACGGATCAAATCAAAGTTTCCAAGGTCTAATATGCCGATTCGTGAGGTAGGGCGAAGTGGGGAGAGAAAAAACCTGAGAGAGAGGAGAAAGAAGAGGAAGAAGGCTCGGGCAGGAAGGTTGGACGCCGGGTTAAAACACCACCTCGGCGTCATAGATCTTGGCACCGTTCTCGGAGCCAATAACCACGGCACCAAGCTCGGCGCCAAGGTGCCTGCTAAGTCACCGCCACATCTGCGCCGAGCCCAAGACCTAGGCGTCAAAATCTATGGCGCTGAGACGTGTAAGCTCAGTGCCACCAACGATAACGCCGAGCTAATAGTCCAGATTTTGAAGGCATACCTCCAGAGACATATTTGTGAAATTTTTTCAAAAAGAAGTAAAAACAAAAAAAAATCAGTCCCCCACCGTCACGAGCCGCTCCCATGCTCCACTGCGGATGGATACAACTAAGGGCGCGTTTAGTTCCAAAAAATTTTTGGTTTTTGCTCGTCACATCAAATTTTTGACGCATACATGGAGCATTAAATATAGACGAAAAAAACTAATTACACAGTTAGGTGAGAAATCATAAGACGAAACTTTCAAACCTAATTAGTACATAATTAAACACTAATTATCAAATACAAACAAAAATGCTACACTAGCCAAACCCAAAATTTTTCGCCAACTAAACATGCCCTAAGCAGAACTGCAGCAGCGCAAAGTGCAAGCGCCACAGACGCACCAAACCTGCAACAAAGCACTGCTCACCTCCCGGCAGACCCCGCTCTCTCTCTCTCTCCCCAGTTGCTCCCTGTCCTATTCGTCTAGTCTAGATCCAAGAGGAGGCAAGAAGGCAGGAAGCTTTGGAGGAGCTGTAGGAACACTGTAGATCCAGCCAGTGGCGGATTTGGAGGGAGGAGGGTACGTGCATGGCCAGCAGCAAGTGGTGGGAGCAGGCGGCTCTGGACTTCCCGCCGCCGCAGCAGCACCAGCACCAGCAGCCGCAGCCACACCACCAGGCGCCGGCGCTAGCCACGGCGCCAGCAGCTCCCACGGCGCCCGCGGGGGCCTCGCCGGAGGGCGGCGGCAAGCAGCAGGGCCAGCAGCAAGAGGCGGGTGCGGCGGCGGGGGCCATCGTGCCGCTGCGTCGGCCGCGGGGCCGGCCGCTGGGGTCCAAGAACAAGCCCAAGCCGCCGGTGATCATCACGCGGGACAGCCCCGACGCGCTCCACTCGCACGTGCTCGAGGTGGCGCCGGGCGCCGACGTGTCCGCGTGCGTGGCGGAGTACGCGCGCCGCCGGGGCCGCGGCGTCTGCGTCCTGGGCGCGTCGGGCGCGGTCGGGGACGTGGCCGTGCGCGGCGCCGCGGCGCCGCTCCGGGGGCGGTTCGAGCTCCTCTCCGTCACGGGCACCGTGCTGCCTCCGCCGGCCCCGCCCGAGGCGTCGGGCCTCGCCGTGCTCGTCTCCGCCGGCCAGGGCCAGGTCCTCGGCGGCTGCGTCGTGGGCCCGCTCGTCGCTGCCGGGCCCGTCACGATCTTCGCCGCGACCTTCGCCAACGCGGTCTACGAGCGCCTCCCGCTCGCCGATGCCCCCGAGCTCCTCGACGTCAAGCCCGACCTCTCCACCGCTACCTCGGCTGGTGGGCAAGATGTGCAGCAGCCACAGCTGCCAATGGTGCCCTCCCAGCAACCTCCTCTGGCCATGGGCGCGGGCGGCTACGCTGACCACCGCTCGCCGCCGTACCCGTGGGGAGGCGGTGTATGAGATGAGCCGCAACCGATGTATCATCCTTCCCGGCGGCGTTCTTGGTTTTCTTGGTCCTAACATTGACTAGAGAACTAGGTTTTGTCAAGGTAATTGTTGGGCTGGTACTGCACGCAGCATGCATGGAATTGATTCATTGGAGCCCAACCCTTCTTGGGCTCCTGTAATTTCCTTCTCCTTCGATTTGTGATTTTGTTGTGGGAAAATGGAGTGATTTGGCCACAGGGAGCCAAAGAATTTGGTGCATGGAGCATTAGATCAGCATGCTGGTGCTTGCAAATTACTCTAGCAAATTTAGCAGGTAGGCTGGAACCAAGTGTTTTAATTGTGTGATGGGCTAGCTCTGTGGTTAAATGAGGTGAGTGTTCTTGTTTAATGGAGATTGGTACTCTATTTAGGCGAGTCAACGAAACTCACTTACCACTACATCACATTTCTTCTCTTTTGATTTGGCAACACTAGCTGTCTACATGTGATTAATGCACTCATGAGAAAACTGAGATTCCGTTGCTAAATTATGCTGCTGTGTCACTCACTACTCCCCAGCTAGCCGGATACATAGATTTGATTTCATTTGATCTTTTGATTACTCCATCTAGCTTTTGGCATGCTTCGTTCTCCGAACTTCATGATAATTTGGTTTTGCTTTTGCTTTTAAATCCATCGCTTCCATTTTGCCATGCTCTATCCCACTTTATTACCCATGGTACAATGCACTTTCTGATTGGGTTTGCAGAATGCATGTACTTCCCTAGCTCAAATCCTAGTTAGTACTATGCTAGGTTGCTACCACATGCTTTGTATTCTTCACCTCTCACATTTTGGGGCCTTTTTTGAAAGCACAAATGAAGAAAGAAGAAAAAAAAACATTAACCGTGTAGAAATGTAAGCAAAATAAAGAAAGGAAGAAAGAAATCAAAATAAAAAAAATCAAAGAGAGGATGAAGTTCATGTAAAAAATTCCTCTAAAATCATGGTAGAATTGCAAATTCTTATAGATTAGTAGCACGCCATTTCACCCCTTTGTTCCAACAAAGATTCAATTAATTTCTTTGAACATTTTTAGTGGGTGGGTTTTTTTTTTTCGTGCTAGGCCCTTCCACCTGGGCGCCTTTCGGTCACTGTGTTGGCTGGGTGCCAACCGTGCTCTTCTCCCTTCTCCGAATCTGAGATATCCATTCCTAATCGCCATTGATCTTTAGGATTTCTCTACACTTTATTTATCAGTAGTTTATTGTATTTCTTTAATACATAATATATCTGTCTCTTTCTCAAAAATCATGGAGTTGAACTTCATGTTAGAATATCTCTTTCTTTACTAATAGGAGTACTACGCACTTCTATTTTAATCACTATACTATTATACTATAGTTTCCCCTTAGTATCATTATTATTTTGTTAAAAGTTACAAGTGTCTTTCACTGTCCACGCTGGCGTTTGCTGCTTATGGTCCCAGAAGCTGTGAAAAAAAAAGACTGAAGACTGGTGGAGCCAGTTATAGCTACGGTCAAGCATAAGCCAAGAGCTAAGATCAAGCTTAAGTCAAACTGGCGAGCCTAGTGTGATCAAGCACGAAAAGCTTCAGTAAGTTTGAGATCAGTGTGATGAGGTCCACAAATGCATTATCCAAATCTTCTATATCCACAAAATGTTTAAGGTTTCCCGAACTGCTTGACTCATCTTAGGCATGACTATAGATTGACTTGAATTACAAACAATGAGAATTCTTTCTATATGCCTTTGGCAAAAAAATTTATAACAGCTGTGCCATAAAAATTTCAAATCCTAGCAACTATTCATAGATTTTAATCTGTTTTCACGCCATTGTTGATCATATTCCGATAGTCTTGGCTAATAGACAAAAAAAAATTATCTTTTCTCTTAGTTGGACAGAGATTTAGTTGCTCCCTTTTATGGCCTCTAACTGAGCATATGATGTAGAATATTGGACTAGTGTGCAACCTTGGAACTTTGAAAAAAATCTATTCACTTGAGATGTAGGTACATATGAGGAGTATCCAGCAGGCTTACCCTCCACAACTATTGGCACACTCGCAGTCGAACAATAGCATGAGTGCAGCCAGCCAACCGAGTAGCAGCAACCACGCAACCCACATCGCCCACACACCGAGCAAACCCACATAGCTGACAACCTAGCCTGTTCGGTTGGCTGCTTCGTTTCGTTGCTGGTTCGTAAATAAGTACTACTGGCTGGTTTGTGTGAGAGAAAAATACTATTTCGGCTGAAAATTTACGATCGAAGTACTGCTGGCTGGTTTGTGTGAGAGAAAAATACTGTTCCGGCTGAAAATTTACGATCGTTTACGACAAGCCACAGCCAAACGAATAGGCTGGCGTACACACCACCCGTTCGATCAAAGATCCATCTCCGCCACATACTTCCTCGCTGAGTTCGCTCATTGTTGACCACCTTTTTACGATGTGAGGATGACTAGTAGGAGCAATACAAATAATATCTGGATGTTCATATGCTTACTTAGACAATTACCTTGGTATGGAAGAGATTATAGTTTAACACCCATAGCATACACGAGAATCATGATTTTCAGCTGCTCGCGTGCTCAGCTGCTGTAGCTGCAGGCTGCAGCCATAAACACAACCTGCCAAACAAACCGTATTCACTCTCACCTGAATAACAACCCAGCATCGTCTGCTTGGAATTCTTGTTTCTATGTTTACCTGTAAAATTAAGTTGATTTTTTACAAAATTCATGCATGATTTCTATAAAATTCCTAAAAGGCCTCAGTAGATGTTCTTGGGGCTAGTCTTTTTTTTGAGCGAACAGTTCTTGGGGCTAGTCTTTGTTCTGCTTTTATGGTAAAGCACCATAGTATCGATGTTTTGTAAAGCAGATACAGCCTGCCATTGAAGCTTCCAAAGCGAGCCATTGTATGTGCTTGTGCAGTACTCCTAGAATCCTTGCCTTCCATCCCATTTTCTCGCTTTTGAAGTCTTTGACACATCAGAGAAAGAAAAGGATCAGCTGCTCTACGCACGCTGTCAGTGCCGAAACTCTTTACCTCGGATACTGGGAGACCTGCAACTTTACAGTACAGGTCTCAAAGCAACGAACGGCAGAGTTGAACTGCGCCAAAGAGCATAGACGGCACGATCTACTGTTGATCGATCATCTGTCCACGAAAAAGCCTACTAAAGTTTTGCTTGAGTTTTGAGCGATTTGAGCCTTGAGGAGGGCAAATGATGCCGCCGAAGATGCCATCGCTGGGTTGGGTGCCGCCTGGGTCGTCGGACACGAAAGGTAGCAGCAGCAGCGGCAGCAGTAATGGTGTCTGAATTTGTTTGCTTGTCAGGCTGCCACTCTCTTCTCCACTGGGAGGCTGCGCCGCTGGGCGCTGGGCTCGCTACGCCTGGGGCACTGGGGCGGAGAGGAGAAGATAGTAGGCCATGCCAGATTGCCAGTGTAGAGGTCAGGGCAGCTGGGGTAGCAGGGCTGGGCTGCGCTGGAGGAGAAAGAGCAGTCCAAAGATTCGGTGCATCAGGGGCCCAGATTGACCGAAAGATTCTGCAGCTTTTATCGATCCGCTGGTTTTTGCTTGGGCCTCGTTTAGTTGGCCACCGAATCGGCGCCGCCGGATTCGGTGCGCTACTGTAGCTAATGTATTGTTTTGTTTGTATTTGGTAATAATTGTCTAATTGTTGACTAATTAGGCTCAAAACGTTCGTCTCGTAAAGTACAACCAAACTGTGCAATTAGTTTTTGATTTCGTCAGCATTAAATACTCCATACATGTACCGCAAATTTGATGTGACGAGAAATTTTCTTTTTGCATAGTGCCAAATTTAGGAACTGTGGAACTCAACATGGCCTTGCATTGCATCGCTTCTTTCCAGGAGGATCGGTGCGTGCAGGTGCAGCGCCAGCGTGCTCCTGTGGCCGCTCTGTGCAGCTAGTGTCCCTGCTGTCCCCTGCTCACTGCTAGTGTGTCTCGGTCTCTCGGACTGCAGGTCACACTGCCTTGTCATTGCTGTGAGACACGAGAGAGGAAGAGGACCGAGGACGAGCAAACGAGTTGACAAACGGGAAATTTTTATCCGTCGGACAGAGAGCGTGATTTTACGTACTCCGTCGGTCTCAAAACAGTGTCATTCTCACTTTAGAAGAAATCAAACGTTTTTAATTTTAACCAAATATATATAAAAAATTATGATATTTATGAAGCATAATAAATGTTATTAGATTAATTGCTAAATATATTTTTATAATAAACTTATTCGAAGATAAAAATATTGCTAATATTTTGTGATAAATCTAATTAAATTTAAAAAAGTTTAACGGGCACAGAGCTCACAACGGCACTTATTCTAGGATAGACAGAGTAGAACATATCGTTAAAGTTGATTTTATCTCCCACATACTAAAAAAAAAGCATGGTTTAGTATACAACACACTACACCGAATAAATTAGTTACTTTCGATCCATAGGAGAGATAAAAGACCATTTTACGCTGTGGAAATTCGTTTCCTATATATTGGAATCGGTAATGCTACGGAACATACATCCGAAGTCTGAAAAAAACAGATGCTCCGCGCTCGCTCCAGCACAGTGAACAGCCCAACTAGCACATCTACTCTCTCTCCTCTATCTACTCCATCTATAACTATAACAGGCGACAAAAATCCCCAACTCCTAGCTTCACTTATCGCGGCTCACCGCGTCGTCCGCCCGCCCCAAGCTGCCTCACGACAGCGCCCCCATCCCACGTCGAGCCACACCACGTCTGCCGCCGTGCCGTGCTCCATCCCCGGCAAGCCGTGCCCCGTCCCTCGCCGCGTCGAGGTGCTGCCGACGCCGTCGTTCCCCACCAGGAGGTCGTGGCCGCTGTCGACGCCGGCGCCACCGCGACGCTCGACCTCACTCACGACATCACGATATTAGAAGTCTCCAGACCTGGAGCGGGCTTCTCCGACTGCACCTCGCGCTCCCTTCCTTCCTTGATGTTGCAAGCGCGTGTTGCAAGCGTATATTTTAAGTGTTTCGGATGTTTCATATGCATGTTGGAAGTGTTTCACGTGGATAGATCGGGATGTTGTATATGTTACAATGACTATACAAGTATGTTGCGAGCATCTATCCAAAAATTTCAGCTGTTTTCAGACAGAAGTTGCATAAGTTTCATACTTATGTTGCAAGTTTTTCACCCGGATATTGCATATGTTTTCATACATATATTACAAGTGTTTTATCTAAATATTGCATAATCAGCCTGTTCGTTTGTTGGTTTCGGCTAGGGCTTATCAGCCAGCCAACAGTGTTTTCCTCTCACAACGAACCAGGCCTAGCTAGGCTTATCAGCCCAGAAACCAACCAACGAACAGGTCGAATGGCTACACACGTGTTTCCCTCGTGCTTCCGACGTACGTTGCAAGTGTTTCAACTGTTTCGGATGTATATTGCAAATGTTTTCTTTAGATATTGCAAAAATAAATCTGATGTTGTACGTGTTATAGTAGACTCCATCTGCAGCAGCTATCTGTTGGGCTCAACTGCATGCGCGTGGGTATGATATGGAGGGGGCGCGAGGATGGAAACCATGCCGGACATAGATCGAGACGGAGGATATGGAGTGGCGCGGGACACAGAACAGTGCGCGGGACCTCACGTGAAGCGGACGTGCCGAGGACGCTAGGCTCCATTACGAGGTTCGGGCGCTAGCCTTTTCCTCGGTGAAATACAGTTTTGTGATCTAGCCAAACATAAAAAATACCATTTTCAACAGGTTTACCACCGGCAGAAGATGTCCCCAACACTACGACACGGGTGTGACCTGTGACTGTGAGAGGGAGGGCTTTGACTCTGGCTTTGACCATTTCTGCCCAGGCCATTGAAATCCCTCTGTATCCGTGCGAGTCAGGATGACCTGCGTGCTGGCTGCTGCTGCTACTGTCTGCTCGTGCAAATTCAGGTCGCAGGTGAAAATGAACGCTGACGCGATCGATGAAGTGACCAGTGGTTACACCTTTTGGACTTTTGGTTAGTGTGGACACGCATCATGGATGTTTTTAGACTGACTCCACGGACTACCAAACTCAAAAATAAGTCTTGTGCAGTGCTTTTGCCAATAAAAAAACGGCTCCAACGGATGACCCATCCACGCGACGCACTTTGCCTGCCAACCCAAGTGAAACGCAAAAAAAGCGTCGCTCTCTCCTCGCTATGCAAATCTCCGATGGTGGCCACGGCCGCACGCGATGGAGAAGCTGGACTGCTGCCGGAGCTTGAAGCCATCGGAGTGCCGCGCCCTCTGCCGCTGAAGCCGCCGTCGCATCGGGGTCGCTGCGTCGTAGTGCTCTGCTTGCTCCCCCTTCTTCCCGCCAGGCTTGGAGTAGAGAGGGAGGAGAGAGGAGAGAGGGGAGAGGGAGCAGAGAACCCAAAGAGGCAAGGCAAGGAAGCACGGAGGAACTCCAAGATTGGGGGCGACTGGTAAGCAAGAAAGGAAGCTCTTTTCTTTAGTATCACTGGGCAATTGATTTCCGCCGCCATCCATTCCGCTCAATTCTTGCCTTCCACTGCCGCCGCAGATAAGAGCGAGGAGCAGAGGCGCCGTTTTTTTCTCCGATTCCCTCAGCTTCCTGGGGGGCCGAGGTTCGCCGGGCGCAGACGGACGCCGTGATGGCCGGCGTCGATGCCGCCAGGTACGCTCACAGCTCGGCGCACCATGCCATGGCGGCGCGGGACCACGCCGCGCTGCGCCGCGTGCTGGACGCGCTCCCGCGGGCGCGCCGGCCCGAGGAGATCCGGACGGAGGCGGACTCCGTTGCCGAGGAGGATGGCGCCGGTGGCCGTTCGTTGCGCCGCCGTCTTGGAGGAGCCGCCCGGACGGAGGATTTTGGGTTCGCTGTGGTTGGAGAAGGAAATTTTTGGGTCCGTGACTCTTTGCCTGTATGGGACTCAAATCCTCGGATAGGTCTCGTGTTTGCCTTCCCACCGTTGGAGACAGTCTTACTCTCTAACACCTGTTACCTAAACCCATTTCACGTTTGAATAATGCTACAGGTAAATGGTTCAATACCTATTTTTATCTTCTTCAACAAGACCCAAAAGAGAACTCTTTCTACAAATAAGTCTCAAAGAGTGAGGATACTCAGATTTAGGTTATACCTCTCCAGACATTCAAAATAGGTTTTCTATATAGATACTATATTAGAGGCTATATGTATTGTGTTGGAGACCCATTTTAAATTTGGGTCCTCCGATAGCCTATTGAGGTGACCTCTTCTCTTAATTATCGCCCTGTTTGCTTAGCTTATAAGCCGTATTTTTTCAGCCAACGAATATTATTTTTTTCTCATAATAAATCAGCCATCAGTACTTTTAGCCATGGCTTATCAGCCAAACAAACAGGGCACATGTGCATGGCAACTTTATTCCCTTTTAGGCTGAGTTAGCTTGGGGGTGCTTTGGTTAATAAATACTTCATCGGCCCACAAAAGAATGCAATTATGGGATGTGTGCCGGTCAAACTAGCTAAAGTTTGACCGAGTTTGTAGAAAATAGTACTAACACTTATGCCTCTAAATAAATTTATTATAAAAATATATTCTATAACGAATCTAATGTTATTAGGTAGCGTGCCCGTGCATTGCTACGAGACAGCTAAACTTTTGTACTAAAAACACACGGTTCGCACGATAAGATAACAATACTATAAAATTAAATACCGATGTTAAAGTGATACTTAATTAAAAAGCAAAGTTCATGAAATTAACACAGTAACGGAGGGCGCGGCGTCGTAGACTCATAAACTCTACTATATAGACCTTCCGTGATGCCGCTAAGATAATATTTTATATCGGCAGGAAGAAACCTTCGATATCCATTTCTTTCGTGCGCCAATAAATTCACGAATAAGTTCTACCGTATCACCATACCATCCTGTACACAGGTTCGAGTATATATATGTAAATATCAGTGCATGTCACATGAGTAATACTGCGTGTCTTGAAAAAATCTCTCACAAAACCTTAAAACAAAGTATGTTATACTCACCGTATAAATATCTGTGGCTTTTGAACTATTCCACGCAGACATATACTGTAGAATAAGGTTGTCGGATACCACAAGAAGGGGTACCCTAAGCAAGAACCGAAATATTGCTTAAGCCTTGCAAAAATCAAAGCCAAAAGACAACCACGAGGTCTCGGCAGATTCTCCGACTCGCCCAAGGCTTGCGCCGAGGCCTCAGACGAAAGGCCAAAGCCCTCCGCCCCACCGAGGCCCTCTCGCCGAGGCCTCGCCCCGTAAGGCCTCGGACGGGATACCAATTCTCCGATTCGCCCGAGGCTGGGCTCGACAACAACCTCGTCACCTCCGTCCCGACCGATTCCTCTGACAAAACATCACGTCCAGTTAATGCGCCCCACTACTCCCGCAACATCGGCCGCACGTTGGCACAGTACAGGCAGAATGACCGACGGGACAGAGGACCGGGCGCAGCAGGGGTTGCCTGCCACTGTGCTCATCATTGTGCCCCCTGCTGACACCCGTACTGCCCTGTGCTACCTAACTCCTGCGCCAAGGACAAAGTGGCATGGAGGGTCAAGTCCGGGTCCCTGTAGTCTCGGAATCAGCATGAAAGACCAACCGCTCGTCCTTCACCTCGTCCGAGGCCCCCCGGCAGGGCCTCGGATGTACTATTCCTTCTCCGCCTCGACCGAGGCCGGGCTTGTCCCGCATCCTCGTCGCCTCCGCCTCAACCGTCCCTTTGGCGATCCGTCCCATCCGTTTAAGTGCACCTGGCCACACCTACTACGCCAGCCACGACTGGCAGGGTACAGCAATAGGGGCGATGGGACAGCGGTCAAATCTCCTTTTTTACCATCCCCTACTGACAGTGCAGGGGTTACCGTGCCCTGTGGACACACGCTCCGCACTTTTCCACTTGGACCGGGTACGACGCTGACCACCGAGACCCTCGCATCATACACGGGTCACCTCCGAGGCCTCGGCAAAGCAGGCCTCGGCACGATCAGCTACAGCACCCGCCAGGCCTCGGCACTCCACCAAGTCAAGAACCCACAAGGCACGGCATGTCTCCTACAGTGGAGGCCATACTGACTAGACGTCAACAAGGACTCCCACGACCTCAACGACCTTGGGCCTGGCCAGCACGGCGCGCCAGTCAAGTACCAATCACCATTCCCAACACCATGCTGCTACAGGACTGAACTATAGTAGGCTCCACGTGTAGCTCACTCATGTACTCCTGGCTCCCTCCTTGCGGTTATAAAAGGAAGCAGCCAGGGATAGCTCTAGGGGGGCAACAAAAAACATACAAAAGAACCACGCCCTCACACACGCCCAAGCAACACTTCGTAACACACGCGCTCCCAAGCTGCCTGAGAGCAATGACTCAAGCAGCCCGCATCGCTCCACGCCGAGACCTGGGACTAGCTCCCTCTCTCACCTAGCTTGTAACCCCCTACTACAAGCACTTCGGTGCAAGGAATACAAGATCGATCCCTCAGACTGGACGTAGGGCACCGATTGCCAGAACCAGTATAAACCTTGTGTCTCTTTGCATCACCATCCGGGATTAGGGGCACACAATTCAAATTCACTGGTTGGTTGAGGACCCCCCGATCCGAAACACCGACAGTTGGCGCGCCAGGTAGGGGCCTCTGCGTGTTAGCTTGATCGTCCCAACAAGTTCTAGATGGCTGACCCCATACGCCCATTACGTCTCGGCACGGTGATCTGGTTCGGGAGCCTAGAGTTCATATCTCTAGGACATGAGTATGACCTAGTACTCCTCCCACCCAGAGCCCCTTTGGCCAACGACGGCGTCGCGCACCAATAGCCCGGGCGCAGGCCACGCCCGGGCCGCCGCTCTCGTCGTGCTCGCTAGGCACGGCGCAAACAGGATCACCCCGACACCGCACGACCTCAGGGCAACGCGCCGCGCTCCGCCGGTATCCCGTGTCCGGCTGTTGGTATGAGATCCCTAGTTGGGGACCTACCTGGCCTAAGCTTGGGCACCGAAAAGACACCGGCGACGTGCAGCGACGCCCTGTCGTCAAGTTCCGCACCGCCACCCCCTGAGGAGCCAACTCCGGCGGAGCAGGGCCCGACGATGGCCCCGTCTCCATACCCTTTCGGGTTGAGAAATGCCGCCTCCGCCTACGCTTCCGCCTACGCTTCCGCTCACACAGAACCCTCAGGGCGCCACCAATGTTTCGCCCTTGACTTTTCGGCCACAACCTCGGCTCTCACCCACACCGACTCCTCGAAGGAGGACGAGGCGTGGGCCAGAGCAGACTTCTCCAGGCTTCGCGACCCTAAGGCTATGCGCCGCTTTTTGGCCACAAGCGACTACTGCTTTGGCTACTCCGACTCTGATAACGAAGGCACTTACGATCCCACTTGAGATTGCTTCCACATCAGGCTCGGAATGCCAGGGGCAAGTAATGAGAATGAAGGGGCGGGCAACCGCTCCCCGCTCCGACAAAGGGCAGGTGACGCCACACCCCCGCTCGTCGAGCTTCGGGCGGCACAGAACGTGAATGCCGCCCCCGAGGAACTCCGACGCCTGGACCTAGAGCAGCTCCATGAGCTCCAGGCAAAGGTCGACCAAGACCGACTCCTGCTACAGCAGCTCCGCAACACTCTCGAGCAGGAGCAGCGAGGTCACGGTGATGGCAGAAGGGCCTGGTGGAGGGCCCACGACGTGCACCGCCACATCAACAACGACGAAGGGAGTGAGCAACCCCCAATCTTCAATCACGCTAGCCAGAACGTCGTGGCAGCGGCGATGCTAGTCCGAGCGATGCCCGAGTCCTCTACCACGGAGGGGCGATGGGTTCGCGGCGAGCTTTGAGACATTCTCGAGACCGCCGCGGTATAGCAGGCCGAAAGCTCCGTGTCTCGACGGCGTGAGGACACCTCGAAATGGCCCTCAATGCACGACCGCCTCAGGGCCCCCTCAGTGCATGACCGCCTCAGCGACCGACGCGAGGCGCAAGATGACCATGATGTGGTCAGCAGGCGATGATGCCACGACGATGATGGGCCCGCCCGAGGCTACCACCCGCATCGAGGCGGCCGCTACGACAGTGGCGAGGACCGCAGTCCTTCTCCTAGGCCACATGACCCTTGAGTCTTCAGCAAGGCCATCCGCGGCGCCCCATTCCCCGCCCGGTGTCGGCAACCGGCCAACCTCGCAAAGTACAGTGGTGAGACCAACCCCGAGTTGTGGCTGCCCGATTACCGTCTGGCTTGTCAGTTAGGTGGCGCGAACGATGACCTGCTCATCATCCGCAACCTCCCTTTATTCCTGTCAGACTCGGCACGAGCTTGGCTCGAACACCTCCCTCCCTTGCAGATCCACAACTGGCGCGACTTGGTAAAGATCTTCGTCGGGAATTTCCAGGGCACATATGTGCGCCCCGGGAACTCCTGGGACCTCAAGAGTTGTCGCCAAAAGCCAAACGAGTCTCTCCGAGACTTCATCCGGCGATTCTCCAAGCAGTGTACTGAGTTGCCCTGCGTCGGCGACTCGGAAGTGGTCCAGGCTTTCCTCTCCGGCACCTCCTGCCGAGACCTGGTCCGAGAGTTAGGCCGGAACGTACCAACCTCAGCGGCCGCGCTCCTCGACATCACCACCAACTTCGCCTCGGGTGAAGAGGCCGTTGGGGCCATCTTCCCCAAAGGCGACACAAAGGGGAAGCGGAGGGACGAGGCTCCCGGGGCCTCGGCCTCCCGTTTCCCCAAGAAAAAGAAAAAGGGACGCCCAGGGAAGCAAGAGGCCCTCGAGGCCAATTTCGTCGTAGCCGCGGATCGCAAGAATCTCCGAGGCCCCGGCAGGGGCCCTGGAGTATTCGACGATATGCTTAAGAAGCCCTGTCCTTACCACCAGGGCCCGGTGAAGCATACCCTCGAAGAATGCACCATGCTCCGACATTACTATGCCAAGCTCGGGCTCCCCAACGACGATGCTAGGAAGAAGGGCACCGGCGACGGAGATAACGACAAGGACGATGGGTTCCCCGAAGTGCACAATGCCTTCATGATCTTCGGCGGGCCTTCAGCGTGCCTCATGGCGCGTCAGCGAAAGAGAGAACGCCGGGAGGTCTTCTCGGTCGAGGTAGCCACTCCCTAGTATGTAAACTGGTCTCGGGAGGCAATCACCTTCGATCGGGAAGACCACCCCAACTATGTCCCAAACCCCAGGCAATACCCACTCATCGTCGACCCGATCATCGACAACACCCGACTCACCAAAGTGCTGATGGACGGAGGTAGAGGCCTCAACATCCTCTACGCCAACACCATGGAGCTCCTAGAGCTCGACCAGTCGTGGCTCCAAGGTGGAGCCACACCCTTTCACGGCGTCATGCCAGGGAAGCACGCATGACCCCTCGGACGCATTGACTTGTCGGTCTACTTTGGCACTCCCGCCAACTACCGCAAGGAGATCCTCACCTTCGAAGTGGTTGGGTTCAAGGGGACCTACCACGCTATTCTGGGGCGCCCGTGCTACGCCAAGTTCATGGCGGTCCCGAACTACACCTACCTCAAGCTCAAAATGCCGGGCCCCAACGGCGTCATCACCGTCGAGTCCATGTACGAGCATGCATATGACTGTGACGTCGAATGCATCGAGTACGCTGAGGCTATCGTGGAGGCCGAGGCACTCATCGTCAACCTCGACCAACTCAGTAGCGAAGTACCCGACTCCAAGCGCCGCGCCGGGACTTTCGAGCCTACAGAGACCATCAAGCTCGTCCTGGTCGACCCCAACTGCTCCAACGGCCGAACGTTGAGGGTCAGCGCCACCCTCGATAGCAAATAGGAAGCCGTGCTCGTCGACTTTCTCCGCGTGAATGCCAATATGTTCGCGTGGAGTCCCTCGGACATGCCGGGCATACCGAGGGAGGTCGTCGAGCACGCCTTGGACGTCCGGGCTGGCTCCAGACCGGTGAAGCAGCGCTTGCGCCGATTCGATGAGGAGAAGCGCAGGGCCATCGGCGAGGAGGTGCAGAAGCTGTTGGCGGCCGGATTCATCAAGGAAGTGTCCCATCCAGAGTGGTTAGCTAATCCTGTATTAGTTAAGAAGAAGAATGGAAAATGGAGGATGTGTGTAGACTACACTAGTTTAAATAAAGCGTGTCCAAAGGTTCCGTTTCCATTACATCGAATCTATCAAATCGTTGACTCCACTGCAGGATGCGAGACCCTATCTTTCCTTGATGTGTATTCCGGTTACCATCAAATCAAGATGAAAGAGTCCGACCAGCTCGCGACTTCTTTCATCACCCCGTTCGGCATGTACTGCTATGTGACCATGCCATTCGATCTCAGAAACGCTGGGGCCACATACCAATGGTGCATGACCTAGGTCTTCGGCGAGCACATCGAGCAAACTGTCGAGGCTTACATGGACGACATCGTGGTCAAATCCATAAAGGCCAGTGATCTTGTCGGCGACCTAGAGATCACTTTCAAATGCCTCAGAGAAAAGGGCATCAAGCTTAATCCCGAGAAGTGTGTCTTCGGGGTCCCCCGAGGCATGCTCTTGGGGTTCATAGTTTTGGAGCGCGGCATCGAGGCCAACCCGGAGAAAGTCTCGGCTGTGACCAACATGGGGCTAATCCAAGACCTCAAGGGAGTACAGAGAGTTAAGGGATGCCTTGCGGCCCTGAGCCGCTTCATCTCGTGCCTTGGCAAAAAAGGTTTACCACTGTACCGTCTCTTGAGAAAGTCCGAACGCTTTTCTTGGACCCCCGAGGCCGAAGAAGCCCTCACCAAGCTCAAAACCCTGCTCACCAACCCTCCCGTCCTAGTACCGCCAACCAAGGGCGAGGCCCTCTTACTCTACGTCGCCGCAACGACCCAAGTAGTCAGCGCGGCCGTAGTAGTCGAGAGGCAGGAAGAGGGGCCCGCTCTACCCGTCCAACGACCTGTTTACTTCATCAGCGAGGTTCTTTCCGAAACTAAGACACGCTACCCCCACATCTAGAAGCTGATCTACGCCATAGTCTTGGCTCGGCGCAAGCTGCGTCACTACTTCGAATCCCACCCGGTGACCGTGGTGTCATCTTTCCCTCTAGGGGAGATAATCTAGAACCGGGAGGCCTCGGGTAGAATAGCCAAGTGGGCTGTTGAACTCATGGGGAGGCCCTGTCTTTTGCACCTCAGAAAGCAATTAAATCCTAGGTCTTAGTCAATTTTGTGGCTGAGTGGACTGACACCCAGCTGCCATCTGCTCAAATCCAAGCGGAATGCTGGACCATGTACTTTGACGGGTCTCTGATGAAGACCAGGGCAGGCGCGGGTCTGCTCTTCATCTCTCCCCTCAGAGTGCATGTGCGTTACATAATTCGGCTCCACTTCGCCGCCTCTCTCGTCAATGGCTTGTAGATCGCCATTGAGCTTGGAGTGCGGCGTCTCGACGTACGGGGCGATTCACAGCTCGTCATCGACCAAGTCATGAAGGACTCGAATGATCACGACCCCAAAATGGAGGCGTACTACAAACTGGTACGTCGCCTTGAAGATAAGTTTGACGGTCTCAAACTCAACCACATTGCGCGGAAGTTCAACGAGGCCACGGACAAACTGGCAAAGATGGCATCGGCACGGGCCTCGGTTCCCCCGAACATATTCACCAGAGACCTGCACAAACCCTCGGTGGACTACACCTCGGTGGCACAAGAGGGCCCACCGGTCGAGCCCACCATAGGGCCCGAGGCCCCTTCTATTACCGAGACCCCGGCAGCCGAGCCCGAGGCCATGCAAATCGATGCAGGGCCTCCCGAGGCCGACCGAGGGGTGGACTGGCGGGTCCCCCTCCTTGATCGCCTCACTCGAGGAGTGCTTCCTACGGACAGGACCGAGCCCCAACGGCTGGCGCGACGAGCCAAAACTTACGTCATCAGCAACGGCGAGTTGTACAGACGAAGCCCATCTGGCGTCCTCCAACGACGCATCACCATCGAGGAAGGCCAAGCCCTGCTTTGGGACCTGCACACGGGAGCCTGCGGGCACCATGCTGCGCCTCGGATGCTCATCGGAAACACCTTCCGCCAAGGGTTCTACTGCCAATGGCGGTTGCCGACGCCACCAAGCTGGTACGCTCCTACGAGGGATGTCAGTACTATGCGTGGCAGACGCACCTCCTGGCTCAAGCCCTCCAAACCATCCCCATCACATGGCCGTTCGCCGTGTGGGGACTGGACATGGTTGGGCCTCTACAGAAAGCCCCCGGGGGCTACACCCACTTGTTGGTAGCTATTGACAAGTTCTCCAAGTGGATCGAGGCTCGTCCGATCACTCAAATCAAATCCGAGCAAGTAGTATTGTTCTTCACTGATATCATCCACAGGTTCAGGGTCCCAAACACCATCATCACCGATAATGGTACACAATTTACCAGACATAAATTTCTGACGTTCTGCGACGACCACCACATCCATGTGGTCTGGTCGGCCGTAGGACACCCTAGGACGAACGACCAAGTAGAACGTGCCAACGGCATGATTCTACAGGGACTCAAGCCAAGGATATACAACCGGTTGAAAAAATTCGGCAAGAAATGGCTGGTCGAACTCCCATCGGTCATCTGGAGCCTGAGGAATACACCGAGCCGAGCCATGGGGTTCATGCCATTCTTCCTGGTCTATGGAGCCGAGGCCATCCTCCCCACTGACTTGGAGTACGGCTCCCCAAGGCTACAGTCTTACAACTAGCAAAGCAACCACACTACTCGCGAGGACGCCCTCGACCAACTGGAGGAAGTCCGAGACATTGCGTTGCTACATTCAGCCAAGTACCAGCAAGCCCTACGACGCTATCAAGCCCGGCGCATCCGAAGCCGAGACCTGAAGGTGGGCGACCTGGTGCTGAGACTGAGGCAGAGCAACAAGGGCCGCCACAAGTTGACCCCGCCATGGGAAGGACCGTACATCGTCGCCCAAGTGCTAAAACCCGGGACCTACAAGCTGGCCAACGAGAAGGGCGAAATCTTCACCAACGCTTGGAACATAGAACAGCTACGTCGTTTCTACCCTTAAACTTCCAAGCATTGTATATATTTTTTCTCAAAATATATTAAAGAAGCATTCTTTAGTTGTTCTAATTTTTGAGAACCCCTCCCCCATCGATGGGGGATCGACGTTGTGATGACGCTATGAGCAAGGCTCGGCTCTGCCTCTGTAGAACCAAGCTTCCCTCGGGGGCTAGAAGAGGGGGGAACCCCCTAAGCCCCAGGCTCTATTTTTAATCATTTTTCGAATAAATTTCCATGCCAAACTCTCTCGCATACTCTGACAGGTCGATTGTAAAAAATCTAAGGACTGAAAGCACGCCTCGAGTGCAAAAGGCCGGTCGAGCCACGAGACTGCCTATGCCTCTGGGCTACGGCAACTCCCTCACCACCTTTCGCCAGAGGGGTAGCTTAGGTTCCGAGGAAGTTTTTTACAAAGGACTTGTCTAGAAACAAGGCAGAGGGTAGAGGTTTGGAAAAACAATATAAACCGATTAAAAAGCATACGCACGAGTACTTCAAAGGCCACGATAGCCATAAATGTCATGACACAACAATAACTCAATTCGTTTACATGGCCCCCCTTTGGCCCAGGTCAAGGCTCAGGGCCTCGTACATCGACGGCCAGCGCGAAAGGAACCACCTCTTCTTTGAACAGGCTTGCCAGCGCCGTACCTGGGGCCTCAGCCGCCTCCATCAGCTTCATGACCTCCTCATCGGCCTCCTCGTCATCATCAGGCAAGATGTAACCGTCGCTGACAGCCTCAAGGTTGACGGCGTAGTGCGAGGAGACGACGGCCAGGGCACGCTTGACGCCCGTATGCAACGCCCCCCGAAGTCGCTCCCGCACTTGGCCACTCAACGCAGTCAGGCGGCTCCTGAGAGAGCTACCCGACTGAACCCCCTCAACCTCCAGGGCCTCGCATACGGTACGAGCTGTGCTCTGCAGCGCGTCATGCTCCCTAGTCTCAGCCTCGAGCACCGCCTGTACTGCGGCTGAAGCCTCAGCCACCCGAGAAGCCTCTTTCTCCAACACTACGCCAGAATACGCAGAACATGGTTAAGCGAGAAAGAAAAATAGGCCAGAAACGGGCAAAGCCCAACGGGACTCACCCTTGGTTTTCTCTTTCCAACGCTGGACTTTGACCTGAGAGGCCTCGGCCCTGCCCTTCCAACACTGGACCTCGACCAGAGAGGCCTCGGCTGCCCGAGAAGCCTCCTTCTCTAGCTCTCTACCACACTGAGGAGTTAGGGGCTGAACGCAAGAAAAATAAGTAAAATAAAGGGAACAGAACTGACCCTCGAACTTCCCCTTCCAGGCCAAGGCATCGGCCTAGGAGGCCTCAGCCGCCTTGAGGGCCTCGTCCAGGGCGCCCTTTGTCCGCACATGCATGCCCTGCTCCTCACCTAACTACGCAGCGACGACCTTGGCAGAGACCTTCGCATCTTCAGCCCAGGAAAGGAGGGCGTCCCGCTCGCCGGCCACCCGGGTCAGCTCCTCCTCCAGCTCCTTGACTCGCGCCGCCAAAGGAGCGACCTGCTCCCGAGCCGTGGTCACCTCGGCCTTCATATCTGCACAGCGAAGGCGGAGGTCCTCCGCCTTCGCGCTCCACGCCGATAGAAGCTTGTTAGCGTTGGTGAGTAGGTACATCTGCTGCCCGAGCTGATCCCAGACGTCCCTCTCCTAACGGAGGAACAACGACTTCCTGAGAGACCGGGCCTCGATCTCCTAGATAGGAAGAACAGGGGTCATGCATTGCGAAAAGACTCAGAACAAGACGACACCGCACGTGAAAAGAAGACATGTACCTGGGCGACGCCGGACAGATCATCGTCCATGACGGACAGCGCCGTTCGCAGCGACTGCACCGCCAGCCGACGATATTGCTCGAAGGAGCTCCAGCGCCCCCCTCGACCGCATCCTCGAGGGCGAATAGAGGCTCCCCCTCCGGGTCATCCCGGCTCAGCCATGATACACGTGGGTGATTCCACCCGCGGGGCTTGGGTCGTACCCGCGCGAGGGCTGAGTTTCCCTCGCCAGAAGCCAGAACTGGCTGCTCGGCGGGGCTGGCCGCCTCGACATTCGCCGCCTCCCTCCCCTAGGAAGTATCGGCAGGAGAGGTCGCCTGAACCTCCACCTCCCAGGCGCTCTCCTATGATGGCGGCAGGCCTTGGGCTAGGGGCGGCACCAAAGGTTGCCCCACCTCCATCTCCAGATCCCGGGCCACCAGGCCCACTGCGCTCGCCTCAACCATCTCGGCCTCGGAAGTCCCAGGGGCCTCGGCTTTGCTCCCGGCCTCGGCGACTGGTGGCGCCCTGGCCCCATCGGACTCATGGGCCTCGACAACGCGCGGCGTAGGCCCTTCCTCCTCCGTCTGCTCTATGGCCGCCCCGGGAGCCCCTTCCTGAATGACCGGCCCCTCCAGGTCGGCCCCAGCCGACGCCGCACCATGCTACATGGCGGCTTGCGCCTCTGCCGCCTGTTGAGCAGTGGAGCTGGCGCTCACCTTGAGTGCCTTGCACGGCGCCAAGGCTAGCACCTCCACTTAACGCTTCCGACTGAAGGCAAAACACCCACTTGGTCAGCATATGACCATGAAGCGAGCAGGAGATGATACGAATGTCGTTAAAAAGCACTCACCTTGAGCGGGGTTGTAGCCGCTTCGGCACCGTGACTCTCCTCTGCAACGGCGGCAGCGGTAGCGGAGGCACAGCCTCGGTATCCACTGGTGCCAGCCGACCCTCGTCAGACTCCGGCACCCCCTCGACCCTCTGCGGGGGCAGTTGCATCGCCCCCACTGCCGCCTTCTCCACCACTACCATCGAGCCCACCGGGCTGACAACGCGCTTCCCTAGTGGCCGTAGCTCGGGCATATCAGCTTCGGATGCGGGGTGAGCGATTGCCGACCCCGGGGCGCCATCTCCTCCTCCCCCTGGAAATGCCGAGCTACTCGCCGACGCCCCGAGCGTTGTCTCCCCAACATCGGGGAGATGGTCCAGGGGACCTCGCCCCCTCTTGATCCCATCATCGTCGTCCAAAGAATCCTCCGATAGCGACGGCGATAGAGACAACTCCACCGGGAGACCGTCCTGCTTTTGACGCCAGCGACGTTTCTCCAGCGCTTCGCGCTCGAGTATCTTCTTATTACGCCTTGCCTCCTTGGCGTCCTTCTTCTTCTTCTGCGCCTCGACGTGTGCTCGGTTCACCGCCCGCCGCCTTGCGTCCTCGAGAACGGGTGGTGGGGAGTCTCGCACATCCCTCATCCCCTATAGGAACGGCGAACGCAAGTAAGGAAATTGGAAAACGGTGAGGAACGAGGAGGCCTTGGGAGCTGCAGCGGCGTGTGACTTACCAGGGAGAGATACCCCTGCGACGGGCGCATGACGATGTGGGTCAGACCACCGCTCTTCAGCTTCCCAACCACCGTCTCCCTCACCCGACGTAGAACCACCTCATCGGAGAGGGTGGCGGCAGACATCCGGATGCCCTCGATCGGCTCATCCGGTCTCATATCGAACAGGCGCCGCCACCGAGCCATCAGCGGTAGCACCCTCCGGTGGTGGAAGGCCGCCACGACCACAGCCGCCATAAGGCAGCAGCTCCGCAGCCTCTCCAGCCCCTCCAGGAGCGGCTGTAGCTTGGGCTGCTCCTCCCTCGGCACGCCATACCTCCACTTCTCCGGACAGTCCTCCATGATCCTCCCGGTTTAGGGGGGAAGTCCGTTGTCATCGTTGCAGAGATAGAACCAGTTGGTGTACCAGCAGCGATTGGTCGACGCGAGCTAGGCCGGGATGTAAAGGTGCTGCTGATCTTGGCGCACTTGGAGAGTGTAGCCACCGGCCCTCATCATCTTCCTTGTACCCGCTGTACCCGCCGGCTTGGTGGTATGCCCCGCTCGGAAGAGATGGAGCCACAGCTCCCAATGGAGGGCAATCCCTAGATACCCCTCATAGACGGCGACGAAAATAGCCGCCTGCGTGATGGAGTTGGGGTTGAAGTTGTGTAGCTCCACCCCGTAGTAATGCGGGAGCGCCCGCATGAATCGGTCCACCGGCACGCCGAGACCACGCTCGTGGAAAGATACGAAGCTCACGACGTACCCTTCGCGCGGCCTCGGCTCTGGCTCGCCCAACGGAGCAATCCACTCCGGCCTATCGGGGTCGGTGATCAGACGGAGAAGGCCGTCATCGACGAGCGACTACAACACCTCCATGGACACGTCAGATGGCTCCCAAGGATTCGCCGGGAGGATGACAGGAGGGCCGTCGGCCATTGCGTGATGGAGAATGAGGGCTACGACGGTAAGTCTCTCTCTCTCTCACTCGCTCTCCTCCCTTCTTCTCCTCGGCGCTCTCTGTTCTTGGCAACGGCTCGAAGGCAGAAAAGGCAAGTACAGGAAAGGTAAGGAGGGGAGGGGCGAGACTCGTTTTGTATTTATGCAGGGAAAGGACAAAACGTCCAGGCAACAAAATCGGGGAAGTTTCCCTCGAGTCCAGGCATAGTTAATCCAGATCTGATTCTACCGCCCACGCGCCCACCTTTTCCTCATTAATCGCACGGACGGTTATACCCTTCCCGCTGACCCCGCGTCGCATCCAACCGTAGCAACAGCAGGCCCCGAGAAACCGCCTCAAAGGGCGCGCCTGCCGTTGTCAACCGATGGGAGGGGAATATTCCCCCAGCTGATTCCTTCCAGACTAAGGAACCGAGCGCCGAGCCCGTTATGGTCCAGGGGTTCGAAGGCTGGACCCCCGAGGGTTTTGATAGCCACCCCAGGACAACAGAGCCAGGGACAGCTATGGGCGAGCCCGTACATGGCCGAGGCCCGAGCAAGCGATCGCTTGGGATGCCCTAAGTCATGTCCGAGACCAGCAGGGAGTTCTCCAAATGGGATCCCACCGTAGGGAGGCGCCGAGCCCCTAGGGCCAATCGAACGGCCCTGGGACACACTAGAGAAGCCCTATGGTACTTTTGGAGTGTGTCTCCGGACCACTAGCCGACCCCTATCGAATGGGGCACGGGCCTCCACTCAGACTTACCCGATAGCAGCTCACCGGAAGTGTCACCGCTCGTGCCCACCGAGGGTAGCCTGGCATATTCCACCCCTCCTTCCGAGCGAAAAGGATGCGCGAGGGTCGCATAAAAAGCCAGGGGAACTCCTGACCGCCCTCTCGCTCCGTGCGGAGGATCGGGGCCTCTCCCTGCAAACCTCGCCGAGACCCAGCGACCTAGGCTCGCACTCGAGGGGGCTCGGCAAACAAACCCCTCCTTCCGAACGAAAAGGATGCGCGAGGGTCGCGTAAAAAGCCAGGGCAACTCCTGATCGCCCTCTCGCTTCATGCAGGAGGCTCGGGAGCTCTCTTGCAACCTTGCTGAGACCCAGCGACCTAGGCTCGCACTTGATGGGCTCGGCAAACAACCCCTCCTTACGAGTGAAAAGGATGTGCGGGGGTCGCATAAAAAGCCAGGGGAACTCCTGACCGCCCTCTCGTTCCGTGCGAACGCTCGAGGGCTCTCCCTGCAACCTTGCCGAGACCCAGCGACACAGGCTCGCACTCAAGGGGGCTCGGCAAACAAGCCCCTCCTTCCAAATGAAAAGGATGCGCGAGGGTCGCCTAAAGAGCTAGGGGAACTCCTGATCACCCTCTCACTCCGTGCAGAGGCTCGGGGGTTCTTCTTGCACCCAAAACAAAAGCAAGCCACCAAAGCTCACACTTGGAGATTCGGAAAAACGCGACAAAAAGGGCACCGAGCCCGTTACGGTCTAGGGGTTCGAAGGCTGGACCCCCGAGGGTTTCGACAGCCGCCCCAGGACAACAGAGTCAGGGACAGCTATGGGCGAGCCCGTACATGGCCGAGGACTGAGCAAGCGATCGCTCGGGATGCCCTAAGTCGTGTCCGAGACCAGCAGGGAGTTCTCCGAATGGGATCCCACCGTAGGGAGGCGCCGAGCCCCCGCGGCCGATCGAACGGCCCTAGGACCCACTAGAGAAACCCTCAGGTACTTTTGGAGTGTGTCTCTAGACCACTAGCCAACCCCTATTGAATGGGGCAGGGGCCTCCGCTCGGACTTACCCGATAGCAGCTCACCGGAAGTGTCGCCGCTCGCGCCCACCAAGGGTAGCCTGGCATATTCCACCCCTCCTTCTGAGCGAAAAGGATGCGTGAGGGTCGCATAAAAAGCCAAGGGATCTCCTGACCGCCCCTTGCTCTGTGCGGAGGCTCCGGGGCTCTCCCTACAACTATGCCAAGTCCCAGCGACCCGAACTCGCATTCATGGGCCCAGCAAACACGATAAAACTCCTTGCTCAATGGAGAAAAAGCCCCTAGAGTTGTAAACCCACTCCTCCATGCTGCTATAGGACTGAACTACAGTAGGCTCCACATGTAGCTCACTCATGTACTCCTGGCTCCCTCCTTGCGGTTATAAAAGGAAGCAGCCAGGGATAGCTCTAGGGGGGCAACAAAAAACATACGAAAGAACCACGCCCTCACACACGCCAAAGCAACACTCCGTAACACACGCGCTCCCAAGCTGCCTGAGAGCAATGACTCAAGCAGCCCGCATCGCTCCACGCCGAGACCTGGGACTAGCTCCCTCTCTCACCCAGCTTGTAACCTCCTACTACAAGCACTTCGGTGTAAGGAATATAAGATCGATCCCTGAGACTGGACGTAGGGCACCGATTGCCTGAACCAGCATAAACCTTGTGTCTCTTTGCATCACCATCCGGGATTAGGGGCACGCAGTTCAAATTCACTGGTTGGTTGAGGACCCCCTGGTCCGAAACACCGACAAAGGTATCCACTTGAGTGTCTGTGGCAAGATTCATCATCAGCAATATATAGAAATAGTTAAATCATAGGTATTATTATTGCAAGCAACCGATGGCTCTAAGTTAGTTACCCATCTATGTCATCTGCAATGTTTTTTCACGGGTGAATTTCAATTTGAATATATCCTCGTTCCATCACTGCGGCCATATCCTGCAAGTTAAATCCAAGAGCTTGCCTAGGATACATCAGCACTGGTGTGTCTTTACACCACTTTTCAACAGGTGTAGAGTCAACCATGATAAGCGTCTTCTTCTGCTGGTCAAAAACATAAAGCATATTTTTTCGAATGTGTAACTATGGCAAAAGAAACCACAAACACGACAGCGATTAGAATAGTATACAAGAAATAAGTAATAAAAGCTCGTGCGTTGCAATAGAATAAAATGACACGTGTTGTACTATTACCAAAATATTTTTTTTCCTTTTTGGCTTACGCGATCAACACTTTTTTAGCTTATGTGAGATCACATTCTTATTTCCTTTCGGCACTCTCCGTTATCAATGGCTGTCTTCCTGAGGCCAATTTTTCAGGGAAAGAAGAAAAACGGATACATCAAGCGTATCTGTGCCTATGCATCCCTATGAGGAAAACAAAATATAATCATGATTCTTTGTCATAGCAAATATTTTGTTTAGACATGTAGCAGTGGA
The DNA here is from genome assembly GCA_904845875.1 of Miscanthus lutarioriparius. NCBI lineage: Eukaryota > Viridiplantae > Streptophyta > Magnoliopsida > Poales > Poaceae > Miscanthus > Miscanthus lutarioriparius. The sequence goes on from CAJGYO010000572.1 coordinate 191,051, forward strand.
GACACTTTGCCTTCAACATTAGTAGAAATGGTTTTCAGACAGGGACTGTACTGGGCAATTCGGACGCCTACCACCTCATTTCCCAAAGGAATCGAGTAACAAATAGTGCAACTTCATCGTCTTTCTCTTGGCCTCAACATTCATCCCTCATCACCACCCTGTTGCTGGTCTGCTTCAAGGTGCTAGTGTGTGGCAGAATCGCCTGAAATAGCACACTTACGGAGGTGCTCGTCTTCCACCAGACACTAAGCACCCCGAAAGCAAGCTACAACAGGCGGTATCCGTCGGGCACACCCCACAGGAGAACCCGAAAGATCCACATTTTTTCTATGGATCCAATAATGAGAACAAGTTACAATACTTGTCCATTTCATACATCAGAGTTTCTTAAAAAGTACATTATTACAATACCAAATACCAGAGTGCGGAATGATAAACAGCGGAATTTAAAAATAAATATCTAGCGATAGGGACGAGGATCCGTCTGAGCCCACCAGAAGCATCCTCCACACAAGGTACATCTCATGCATCACCTACAACATGGGTAAATAAACCCTGAGTACACAATGTACTCGCAAGACTTATCCGACTAGTGGGACTAATTTCCCGACTCCAAAAAATATGAGAAGCTTTATGGCTTGATGGTTTATTTTAGCAGAAAGCACTACTAATAGTGAGTCCTTATTTAAGTTGTTATTATTGGCCATGTTAAGTTATTATCTATGCAGTCTATATAAGCACCTACTCTACTTTCAACCAAGAGTTGAGCAATCAGTTTTATTTCATCACCTTTCATC